>LPNX010699522.1:4246-58687 GCA_001517045.1 Pseudotsuga menziesii | reverse complement strand
ATAAAGTTCTGATTACAATTGGAGACACCAATCTCCAATTGTGAGCACCAAGTGACAAGTATGCAAGCACCAATTTGTAGTTTACAACCACCAACTTGTAGTTTATATATATATATATACTTCTTAGATATTTGTGAACTGGTGTTTTATTGATTGATTGAAATTGAACTAAAATATATTTTGAAAAGCAAAATTTTTATACTTGTGGTTTATACGGATTCGCCCCCCGTCTCAGTATAAACAATAATTCCAACAAAGGAAGTCTCCAAAAATCATCACATTCATGATGTGGTACATCTTAATAATTTAGTTCCCAAGAACAAGGCATAAATTTTCGTTTGATTATTTGTATAAGCTCTTATATCCATAAGTAATATATTTATATATTTTCATCATGGTTTAAGAGAACCTCTGCTCTTACAAATCCTAGAACTATAATAAGATACTAATACATATAATATTTTATAAAAATTAGTATTCAAACTCTATTTCTGAAACTGCACTAACATATTTACTACATATACATTATATGTAGTAAATATAATGTATAAAAAATATTATAAAAATATTTTATAAAAAATATTGAAACTTTATTTTATAAAAAAAAAATATTATTATTAATGCAAACATGGGATCTAACATCACCCCATCCTCTTCCTTCAACCACATCTTTAGATTGAGTGAACATGATTGGAGCCTATATCATTATGATTTTACCCTCTCTACTATTTCACAGTGAGATTTTTCTTCTAGGTGTCACGGTGAGATTTTTCTTCTAGGTAATGGATATTTAATGGCTTTGTGTTTATGTATAAAAATATGGGAATGAAAACATTGAAAACAAAAACAAAACATTTTTTTTTAAAACATGGGTTTTCATGCAAAAGAGAAACATGGTAATGGGTATTGAAACAATATAATTATGCTCCCCACATTGTTGATAAGTTATGCAAAGAAGAACATCCCTCCCAAAGCTACACTAGGCTAGAAATAAGAAACTCTAAACAAAACACAGGGAAGGTAAAACCTATACTAGGAGGAAACATATGCAATGTTCATTTGTGAACAACATCACAACCTACATTTAAAGCACAAAACATGGCGACTGCTAATAATGCAAAGAAGAATTTATGCCACCCCATATGAACAAAAGATACAACACACCATTTGATGTAGATGGTAGCATGAAAGGACAATCGATTGCAAGTTTCCAAGAACAAAAGATCGACTATAGAACCCTCCACCAGATGAATGCCACAAGGCAACCACAAGTCAAATGAAGGATATTGTACCCATAGGAACATAAGCTCTTCCATGGGATTATCCACTAGAAGAACTCCATAAGGTGACCACAAGTAGAACCATGATACAACAAAATGTATTCATGAAGCCCTTAAGAATGTAGGCCAACCAGAGTTGTGGCCATTAATAGAAGCCAAAAATGTAGGTCAATCATAGTTATGAGCATTAATAGAAGTTGAAATGATAGGCATGAGAATGCACCTATAGTGTAGAGCTTAAGCCATCTTGTCAGTAAAATCCAAGAACAAAAGTGATGTCACACGCCATAAAATGGAAACCCTTAAGCTACATATTGCACTAAAAAACTAGACCATTCTATAGGGGCATCTCGACTCCACTTTCCTCCCTTGCACAATCACCTTCTCACTTTTCCTAGCCACCAACACACTCCCTACATTATAAAGGTTAAACACTAATAAGGTTTGAGACAAACGCTGTAGAGGGACAATGGAGGTAAGAACACCTCTCCCTCCCTTCTCTCCCTTTGAATCCAGACTCAACGTTAATTAACATATATTGATTTTTAAAAAAATTATAATGTCTACACTACTTTTCAAGGACAACCAAATTTCTTCCCGTTTTCCAAAATTTTAAAGATTATTTAACCCATTTTTCTTCAATACCATTGGTAATAAAATAATATCATTACAAATATGAATTTTATTATTACCACCATAGATTCGTCTTAAACCTAAATATATTAAGTATTCAAAGGGACAAAAAAATAAACATATAAGTTTGATGCTTTAAATACCTTTGGCTAAGATGGACCTATCTTATTTGATTTATTATTATGTCCTAGACATATATTATTCAGTCGATGGCATTAATTCAAGAGTTGGGCTATTAATTTTTTCCTTAAGTATAGTTTTAACATTGGTGATATTAAAAACAATTTTTATAAATAGATTTATTTAAATTACTATTGGTTATCAGAAGTTGACATCTGCCTCGTTTTGTGTTGCCAACCCTCGACGGCAGGAAGACGTCAACTGATTTAAATGCAATATGAGGTTTCACGTTATTCTAGTTATGTTGCATTGGACAATTCATTTTATTCATTATTTCTTTAGAGTCAAGGGTCGTCCAAGAACATTGAGACTACTGTTGCAGCTGCAATTTCACGCCCGCGTTGGACACAGAAGACATGTGGTCACATGTTGCATGTAAGACGCATGCAAGCCTCTTTTCTCTCATTCATGAGGTTGGTTGAGAAGTCTCCACATGCTAGTCAAGACGACCCCACCTGACGCAACATCTTCCATATCTTGTTTAATATTTATCTCAATCTAGATCTTACTATCTATATCAATCCGCATATAATCCCCATCTTCTACCTTTTATGGTCAACAAACCTAGACAATCTATGCTTCAACCACAGAACTGAATCTATGCCTTGTATAAAGGATATCAAATTGGAGCAGCCCATGGAGATACACCTCGGTCGGTCATTATAGGCACTAGGTCAATAACTTAGGATAAAGCCTCTAGTCATGGCCGATATCAATCTACATGCCCTTACCTCTTACGCATAGTCGGTTGCATTTCGATTTGCACCGTATGATCATAACAAAAAGACGCATATTGGTAGAGATGTTAGATCTCCACAACAACCTCGAAACTCGTTGGGCATAGAGTAGGTTGATGGGATACATTTTTTTCAGCAGAAAAAATACCAGATCCTGTTATTCAAATGAATCAAAGATCATCATGTACAATCAATAGCAAGGACATACCCCAAAAGGAGTTCTGTACGGGATCTTTTAGTTCAGCAAAAACATAAACATCATACTGCAGACAAGCAATAAACAGCCTGTTTTGTATCAGGTTGATGGGATACATTATGAATGTGAATAGTAAAAGAATTTTGTTACAACTCATTATTTGGGATGGATCTCACCCACCTATACACTAATTTCAGCCGTGTCCAGTCTGTACAGGGATTGGGAGGTCGAATCTATGCAAACAAGGAAGGGCATAACACGGTGCCAGAGTTGGAGAAAAACCTGGGCCGCTATTTTGTTTTGTCCAACACTGAGGGGTCTGCTTCCAAGAGCTCAAGCTCAGCCCAGAGCTCTGAAAGTCGCATCTTCCTTGCCGCTATTGCTAAAGAAAGTTCCACAGTTCTAAGGCATTGGGAGGTCATCAAAAGGACCATAAGGAGGATCAAACCACAAGAAAATCGAAGTCCAGTCTGAATATCCTGAGAACGGACTGCCTTCAGTATCTTGTTATAGGGCAGGACCCTAATCATGCTATATCTGCGTCCAATGGGGTATTTTCTCACAGTTTTGAGTTGTAGAGAGTGTCCGTATCCAATATTGATCCACACAACTTTAACGTTGAATTGGCGTCAAGCTTTGTGAAAAGGGTTAGAAATGACATCGAATTGGGATCAGGACCTTTACCTTGTGTGAAGAGGCCCAGAAACAAAGATCTTCAGCATCACAATACAATGCCTGATCGTATGGTTATAATTAGTGCAAAATATGAGGAACTTGACTTTGTTAAAATTCTCTCCTCCGGTGGTGGTTGGAAATTATTCAGACATGCTCAAGCGAGAGTCCAGTCGAGACACTTGCAATATTATGATCAAATGCTTCCACATTCAAGAAAAGCTGAAGAAACCGTTGGAATTCTCCATGAAATGGGAAACAAAGGATTTCCTGAAGAACCACCCTGATAAGGGCAGGGATACATAAAAGGTTAGTTGCATTGTACTCTATTGTGTTTTCGCTTGTTTTGTATTTGTTTGTACTCTACAACTAAATTCTTCAACCTAATTCTATCATCAAAATTTAAAATGTTGGGGGTGGTGCATTTGGTGTTTAAATTTATTATTAATAACAATATTTGATGATATTCACTTCAAGTAGTTGGCACATGCTTATGAAGTCCCAAGCGATTATGGAAGACAGATGATGTATGATAAATTTGGACTGTACCAATAGCTTAGGCTAGTGAACGATCATATTACTACTTAATCAATGATTATATTACTCATGGTGCCTCAGTTGAGTCTTGTTGCCTCACTTGTGTCTAGTAGCCTCTTGACCCAGATACTTTATCTATGATTCCTGCTTTGTTATCTATGGTTCTCGCCCTTTACACTATCACCTAATTGTGATGCTAATAGTGATTACAATTTCTCTTTTCTAGACTTTTTATCAGTCCAGTAACAAAGACTACATTTTTCGGTCAACAATACTCAGTCTGATGTAAGCCATTTAATGTGGCTGAAGCATCCCGGCTGTAGCAGGCTTGATGCCCAGGCATCAAGCCTGCTGGGGCCGCATTAAATAACCTACAGCAAACTGGCATCAAGCCTGCTACAGCCACATTAAATGACAGGTTGTAGCAGGCTTGATGCCCTGTGGCTGTAGCATCTAGCCTGTTGAGGCAGTATTAAATGACAGGCTGTAGCAGGCTTGATGCCCAGGCATCAAGTCTGCTGGGCGCATTAAATAACCTACAGCAAACTTGCATCAAGCCTGCTACAGCCACATTAAATGACAGGCTGTAGCAGGCTTGATGCCCAGGCATCAAGCCTACTGGGGCGGCATTAAATGACCTACAGCTAACTGAGTATTTTGGGCTACATCTTTCTATCAGTTCAGTAATAAGAAAAAGTAATAATGCCCTCACCTACTACATGTGATGGTCTATCACTTATACCTAAACCTTTGTATCATTTCAGTCAATAGAGAGAGAAAGGAACGCAACCTGACCCTACTGAAGTAGGGTTCACATTGAACATCGGACTTGGCCATGCTCTCACTTTGGTTGCTGCATTTTACCTCGAAGATGTGTCTTCCAAAATTGCAGGTTTTATCTCAGGAAACCCATTGAAATGGTGGAGAAAAGCTTTGGAATGGTGCAGGCCATCGAATCAGTGGCATGTGTGATCAATTTCAAGGGAATAAATATATTAGAGATACAAAATTTTCATAGAATGCAAAAAAATACATGTACAACGCCTCATGTAAGAGGCTGTGAAGGGAGTAAAATATTTAAATTTTCATACAATGCAGCATAATTTTGATTGAAAGGCAGGCATAATGTTTCATGTAAGAGACTGCATTGAAAACTGTGAGATCATGTAGGTTGTGAGAATCTGTTTGAATTTAATGTCCTTAATTAAAGGCTATATTGTGAAACATAGGTACATGAATTCAAAAACTTAAAAATTGGTTATAATCATGTTTATTTTGAATGGTAATTGAAGGTATTACCACAAATAGTATGATATAAATTAAAATTGTTAAAATATATAACAAAAGTAGTGTTGCGGTATCACGGATTCACTTTTTTATATTTATATAAAGTCTTAGAGATTGTATTTTTATTTATATAAAATATGAAGGATAATATCAATATTGTATTTTTATTTATATAAAATATGAGGGATAATATTAAATTATTGATGGGGTTTGATTTAGTATTACTTCTCAGTATTACCATGTAAATTATTTATAGTATTTTAAATTAAATAAAAGTCATCTAACAATCTTTTTTAAAGGTATTTATCTATAATTTCATAATTCCATTATACTATGCTATGTAATTATTATTATTAATAAAATTATATTTAATTGTTAATAAAATATTATTCAAATAAAATGCAATAAAAGTGAAGGAGATGGATACCTAAATAGGTGAAGGGGGTATGTTTTGCATGCTAGTATTATTCATTGCTCATGCATGGGCTTGTTTTCCATGTAGCTCGTTGGTGGTTGGATGATAAATAGTGTGGCTTTTGAAATTGTCAATTTTCTTTCATTATTAATGAGAGTAGACTCTTCTATTAACTATTTATTGGTTCGAATGGCTCTTGCTTAATGAACACAAATACATTTTCTCATGATGCATATCATATGCATGAGTTGCAAAGGCATCAAGTACAAATCCTAGAGCACAGAGAAGAGATGCTTTGCAGAGGGAGATTGGTAAGAAGAAAGGTGTTGTCGATCTAAATTTCTCAACATGTCCTCTACAACCTAATGACAAGTCCCCAAAACAATTGTTTACCTACCATTTCGAAACAAATACATCATGTGCCCAACTTTGAAGGTGTTAGGTCACAAGATGGATTTCATGTGAAGATTTGGAATGACAATATTAACATTGCATTAAATGCTTGCCTAGTACTCACAACATCCCTACTCTTAGCATATATATCAACAAGGGTGCTTTGCACAAAGGAGCCTCTTTGCAAATAACTTCTAGTTATGTGGGTTTGAGCTTGCTCGCCCAAATCTAATGTCATTTGTGTAGCACAAACATTCAAAACAATATCAAATGTAAAATTAAAGAGAAGTGTTAGGTATCAAATAAAGCTCTTAACAACTACAAACCGCAAGCCAACGCAGATGCAATGTCGAGGACATTGCCACCTAGTGGCTCTTGTTATATATATTTTTTATATTATAGTGATTAATGGTCCTTTTCTATTATGAATTTCAAATTTCCTTTCCGTTTCCCTTTTTTATTATGTGTGCCTCATTCATACTTAGTTGTAAAGTGCATCTCACTTCTCTTCATATTTTGAAAACACTTTTGTAAATTGAAAAGAAATATTATAAACTTGGAAAAGGTCAATTTAATTTCACTAAGTTAAAATATGTTGCTACACACATTAAGATAAAAGGTACTTTTTTTTATGTCAAAATCACCTAAACCTTGAGCTTAGCTATTATTACACATTCATATCTATCAAGTCTTAAACCATATTTTGATCAACTTTGTTGATCTTACAGAAGGATAATAATCATCATCATCATATATTATTTTGTAATTTTACAATATTGGTTAGAGTGTTGGTTTGTGTTAATGTGTAAGTCTCAACATACCATAATCTTTATGCTAATGGGAATAGTGAGAAACGAGTGGTATCTAGTTGATCAATTGTAAGATGACTATGTTTGCTTGTTTGGACTTCTCCTCTTTAAATAATAATAATAATAATAATCTAATTTTAAGGCCACGACCAAGCTAGACACCAAATTGGTGTACAAGAACCACTTGTTTATGGGACAAGGAACCCCCTCCGTAAATGGATTGACTACTAAATCCTATGGAGGTGTACATACCCTACCCCCTTTCAGATTTGAACATGTAACCTCCTAGGAGGAAACACATCTTCTTAACTATTAGACCCACTTAAGCTATAAAAAAAATGTATGACACATATTGTGTGGATATGTACTTTTAAAAAATGAGAGAGAGAGAGAGAGAGACCATGGGGTTACTTTGACGGAGCTAGTCAAGGAGAACCACTGCTTGGGAGCGTAAGAGGATTGGTGTATCTCAACGCAAGAACAAAATTTGAAATTACCTTTGTACCAAGATGAGCTTCAAACAGCAAGGCAGATTAAAGACACTTTGTTTAGTTCAAAGGCTAGCCCTGGATAAACAGTTAAAGAATATGCAATTGTTCGAGGACTCAAAATGACCATAGATTGGGCAAATGACAAAATTAGATCAACAGTCCACATCTCCAACACTTGTTGAAATCAATCAGGGAGCAAATAGCATCTTTTGAAACAATCACTTTCACCCACATCTATAGGGAGCTAAACACAGAAGCAAACAAGCTCTCAAAAATGGCACTCACTGTCCCTCGAGGACTAATGAAGGTAAAGGAAATAAGCATTGAACGGATTGAAAATCAACATGTTTGCTTATAAGCTAAATGAGCACAAAATTCACAATAGAGGAGTAGAAAAGGAAAATGTTGTACTTCTTTTGAAATTTTCAGAAAGGCCTATATTATGAGAAAACTGAAGGCAAATGTAGGGTTTTTGTAATGTATGCTCCTAAAGGGCAGTTCAAGTTTATTCGATCAGAATAAAGAGATTTTTTTCCTCTAGAGAGAGAGAGAGAGAGACTCAATACTCGTATTTTACAACAACTTAGAATACATAAAATTACTATAAAATCTTATCTCTAACTGGTTCTACTATAAAATTTCCTCTCTTTCTCTTGCCCATTGGCATTATCGTATTTTTTTTCTTACTCATTATTTATATTAATTATGTTTAAACCCCTTCTCTTTCTCTAAACCATTAATAATTTAATATTTTTTTAAAGTTGATTTATTATTTTATTATTTAGCTAGAAGGAGAGTTGAATGTGCAAAATTATTTCTTTCCATAAAATATTAACCTACAAAAAGATCTTCACAATATATGCTCAAAATACAATGCTTATGACAAAGTAGGAGAGGAACAAATGAGTACATATTTAATTGTGGGGTATGAAGATAACCGCTTATTCTTTCATTATGACACATATTCTTAACTATTAGACACCTATAGAATAACATGTACTATAGAATAGCATGTATGACACATACTGTATGGATGTGTACATGTACAAAGACATTGAAATCTATATATATATTTTACAACATCTTAAAATAGATGATATTACTATAAAATTTTATTTCTAACTTGTATGTAAAATATCCTTACGGATTGACATTATCAAGTTTTTTGCTTATTATTTATATTAACTATGTTTAAATCCATTCTTTTTAATATTTTTTTAAATTTAATTTGTTATTTTAATTTTTAGCCATAAAAAAAGCTTGGTGTGCAAAATTATTTATCTACATAAAATATTAACCTTCACAAAGATATTCACAATATATGCTCAAAACACAATGCTCATAACAAGATAAGAGAGGAACAATGAGTACTAGTTGTGGGGCATGAGGATAACCACTTATATTTTATATTCAAAGAATCTTAATACATTAAAAAAATCAATATAAAGATTGTACATTGATCTCTTAATGATGATTATATTATTTAATGTACTAAATATCAAATGATTTGGATATATAAAAAATAAATTTTAATAAAATCATTATTATTTTTATTGGACATAACATTATATTATATTAACCATTATCATCATCATCATCATTATCATTATTATTCTATTTGTTGAACTTTAGTCTTACAAAAAAACAATTATCAAATCTTTATTATGAAATGTATAAACATACTAAATATAACCCATATGGTTTTATCAATGAAACTTTGACTTTTTTTTAAGAAAAAGAAAATCATTATTATAATTAACATCCATATTAAGGAGTTACACCATTAATATTAATATGGATGCTAACCAAGCACACTCCTCATTGATACCAATTATTATTGAAGAATATTTGGCACATTTTCCAACACAAACAAGCAATGAAACTAGAGTAACCCTTTTTCAAAAGTTTGGACTTGGAGTCTATAAGCTTGATGCTTTTTGGTAGTATACCTTTTTATCCTCGATCTTCATAGTGAAAGGAGAGGATTTTTTATGAATCCATTGAATACATCAACATCAATTAAATATGTTGATCATAAATGTTTGTGTTGAATATATTTTTTTTCCATAGAAAAAAATCATAATTTTATTCAAATTATATTGTGCAATGAATCACTTTCAAAAAAGAAAAGTGTCCATTAGATCAATACTTACATCCTCAAAAAGTTTATACAAAGTCAAAAATATGTCTTAATTATATCCAAAAAAACATCAGATTGACATCTTGTGAGTAGAAATTGCGTACTAAATATGTTGGTGTATAAATATTGTATATTAATTTTGTTATCAACAAAGAGTGTATTACATCATTCTTCCATTATTATTTTTGGTTCATGTGAAAGGAATCCAAATTTTTTTGCTCTCCCCTGCGTGAGCTGAGCCTGGGCACACGCAAGCTTGGAGCTAGGGTTCGTTGCAGCCAGCAATGGCCGCCCCAGGGGATGGGGACCCCCCTCCCCCTCTGCCAGCAGCAATGGATGCATTCAGGAGACTGGTTGCCAACGGTGGAAAGCGGAAACCCCCTTTCTCGGTTCCGAAATTCATAAAAAAGCTTGAAGAAATCCCTGAAATTGCTTTGCCTGAGATGACCTCGGTGAAAATTGCTCTTGCTCTGTCAGAGAGAGGACTTGTCGACCAGTTCATGGGGCTCTGGCCCTCGGCAAAAACCACCGACGATTGGATTCAAAGAAATTGGAAGCCGCTTCTCAAGAATGGAGTCACCTGCTACCCCCTGAGCAGCGGCTACTTTCTCTTCGAATTTATTAATAAGGAGGATAAGGATCTCATTTTCAGAAACGGCCCATATTTCATGGGAACCCAGGGGCTGTACCTGAACCGGTGGACTCCGGATTTCGATCCCACGGTGGATCTGCCCAAGGATGTCCCGGTATGGGTCAGGCTCCCCAACCTGCCGATTCATTGCTAGAACTATGAAGCGTTGCAAAGAATAGGAAATGGAATAGGGAAATTCATCGATAAGGCAGACAATAAGACCAATTACAATTGTGCCAGGATATGCGTTGAAGTGGATCTGGAGGCAGGGCTCCCGGAGGCAGTGAAGCTAATGGTAGGCACATGGACTCATTATCAGAAAGTGGACTACGAACACCTCCCATTTAAGTGCAGATCCTGTCAAGAACACGGGCACTTTCAAAGGAATTTCCCAAAGAACCAAACCCCTGAGAAGGAAGAAGCTGAAGGATGGCAAAAGGTAAAAAAAGCAAAGCAGTCCCAAAAAATAAGGATCCTAGATCTAGTCAGGCGAAAGATCAGTCACAGGCAAACCCAAGACCCCTGAAGGAACCCTTGAAAGAAGTCAAAGCTACATCAAATGAACAGGTAACAGAAACCATAGAAATACCTTCCCAATCCATGCCCCCTTTAGAAAATCCGGCTACGAACAAGAGCGCCCCTGCAGCAAAAGAAACATTGAGATCAGAAGATGAACAAACCACCACAGGCTCTGATCCTGGAGCGGAGTCAGATGAAGGGGCCACAGAGACCAGCAGCTCGGTAGGTACCCCTGAAAAGGCTCCAAGAGGAAGGAAACCAAATCGGAAAAAAAGGGAGGAGAAATCTTACAGGGACGTCACAGCAGGAGTCCAACATACCATCCCGGACATGATGGAAACTAGATCTTCAAAGAAAGGAAAGGCTTCGAAAGGAGCCACCTCCCCCCCCCCTCCGGATCCTAATGCAGTTTGTCTCCTGGAATTGCAGAGGGATGGGAAGCAAGCCTAAGGAAGAAGCAATCAAAGATCTCGTTAGAATGAACTCCCCGGAGATACTTCTGATCCAGGAGACGAAGATGGAGGCGACTGAATCCATCCAGGCTAGCAAAAAGTTTTGGAAAAAAGGTGAAGGTAGAGCAGTCAGCGCAAGAGGATCCTCAGGAGGTCTAGCCACCTTCTGGAACTCCACCACGCTTGACCTGCTAGAGGAATTCAGTACCATTCATTGGCTCTTTACAAAATTTCAGCATAGAGACTCAGGGTATCAGATTAGCCTCTTCAACATCTATGCCCCGGTCCTTCTATCGAAAAAAAAAGAGTGTTGGGAATCGCTTAATACATTTGTGTCCACCAACCTGCATGACAATTTAATCCTTGCTGGTGATATGAACGTAACTCTTGCCCTCTCGGAAAAAAAAAGGAGGCTCCCCGGTAAGAGATCCGGCTTGGGAGTGGGTTGAAGACATCATACTGGGCTGGGATCTGGAGGACATTAAGCCCAGCAAAGGCAAGTTCACCTGGACTAATAAAAGGGTGGGTCCAGGGCACATTGCAGCTCGTCTGGATCGATTCCTGGTCCACACGTCCTTCCTGACTCTTGGTCTTTTCGCCACGTCCGAAATTCTCCAGGCTTGTACCTCTGACCACAAGCCAATTTCACTTTCTTTAACCACGGGAGAAAAATTAGGTCCAATCCCATTTCGCTTCAGCCCCCTCTGGGTCACCATGGACGGCTTCTATGAGCTGGTCTCAGAAATTTGGCAAAAATCTGTCACTGGGTCGCCTTTCTTCATCTGGAAGGAAAAACTTAGAAGGCTAAAAGCAGCTCTTAAATCCTGGGCTAAGATCCAGCCCTCCCCTGTTCTGGAAAGAAAAAAATCCCAACGTGACCTGGGAAACCACCAGCTCCTGATGGAGGATGCTACGATCACCCCGGAGCTGATCAATGTTGAGTCCGATCTGCAAAAGGCCCTCTATAACGCGCTGAGAAGAGAAGAGCAGTATTGGAGAATCAAGTTGCGTTGCCTTTGGCTCAAAGAAGGTGACAAAAATACCTCTTATTTCCACAAGCATGTAGAAGCTCGAAAGAATTATAATACCATTCGTGAGATTCAATTCCAGGACCATTCTCTCAATAAAATTGGTGAAATTAAGAACGCAGCCCATAATTTCTTCAAAGATCTTTTCACAGAAGCGCTGGAAGTCCCCCCCAGCCTGGATCGCTACCCCCTTAACGTGATACCCACGCTAATCACTGATGAAGAAAACAGAAATATGATCGCCCCTATAGAGACTGAGGAGATAATCAAAGCGCTGCATGGAATGAACCCAGACAAAGCGCCTGGGCCCGACGATTTCTCGGCCAGATTCTACACAGCCTGCTGGGATATCATCAAGAAGGATCTGATAAAAATGGTTAAGAAATCTCAGAATTGCAGCAAAATAGGAGGGAGTACGAACTCCTCTTTTCTAGCGTTAATCCCCAGAGAGAAAGGCGCCCAAAGCTTCTCCAAATTCCGCCCTATCTCGCTCTGCAACACAGGGTACAAAATCATCACAAAAGTGATAGCAAACAGACTTTAAAAAGTCATCCCCAGGATCATCCCGGAGAACCAGGGGGGCTTCATTTAGGACAGACAAATCCAGGACAACATCATCCTGGTCCAAGAGGCAATTCACTCAAGCTGCCAAAGGAAAGAAAAAGGTATGATAGTCAAACTGGACCTTGCCAACGCCTTTGATAAAGTCCGGTTGAATTTCCTCTTTGCTGTCATGCTTAATCTGGGCTTTCATCCCCAATTAATAAGCTGGATTAGAGCCTGTATCTCGGGACCCTGGATAGCCCCCTTGATAAATGGGAGACCGGCAAATTTCTTCCATGCCTCTAGGGGACTTAGGTAGGGTTTCCCGCTGTCCCCCTTGCTCTATGTCATTCAAGCATCGGTCCTTAGCTTTCAGCTGGACAAGAGCCTTCAGCAACGATCTCTGATGGGGCTGGAAATCACTCCCAGAGTAAAGAGAATCAACCACGCCCAATTTGCCAACGACACCCTCCTCTTGGGTCAGGCTAATCTACGCGCAGCAAGATCCTTCAAGAGAGAACTGGATGTATACACGGAAGTCTCAGGCAGCGAAATCAGTTTGAGAAAAAGCAAAATTTATGGCTGGAACTGCCCCCCCATTGAAATGACTGAAATTTCCAGGACGTTGGAAATGGATGGAACTTCCAAGTGGGACTCCATTAAATACTTGGGAATTCCTCTAGTGAAAGCAGCTACCAGAAAGAGTCTTTGGATGCCTCTTTTAGACAAAATCAAAGCCAAATTAATGGCATGGGGGGTCTCCTGGTTAAACAAAGCAGGTAAAATAATCCTTATAAACTCAGTGCTTACCTCCCTTCCAGTATATCAGGCCTCTATCCTCTTAGCCCCAAAAGGAATAGTGAAAGAAATTGACAGCCTACTGAGAAAATTCCTTTGGGAAGGGGGAAGGAATAATGAAAGGAAAATGCATCTTGTCAGCTGGGATAAGGTCAAAGCCCCTAAATGGGAAGGAGGGCTGCAAATTAGAGACGTGGCTACTTAGAATCTGGCAATGGGTGGTAAGATCCTCTGGAAAATGATAAGGGGTAAAACAACTTGGAGCTCCAAATCCCTAAGAACAAAATACTTCAGAGGTCACAAAGAGTGGTGTCTGGATCGGCCCCCCAGGACTAGGAAAGGTTCTCCTATTCTCTCCCTTTGCCTGAGTTCTCTGGATATGTTCACCTCCAAGCTCACTTGGATCCCGGGAAATGGATCCAAAATAAAGTTCTGGGAATACGCCATTCTATGGCAGACCCCTCTAAACTCCTCGGAGGGGCTGGACAATATCATAGAATGGCTCCACTCAAACAACAAATTCACCCTATGGGACCTTTCTTGTTGGGGCCCAGCTGAATCTTGGATCAAGTGGGACTTGGGGGTTGTCCCTCTTGATCTTGAGATAGAAGCTCGTGCCCTCTTAGATGCTCTCCAAGGCCTCTCCCCCACTTCTTCCAAGCTGAAGGACAAAAGAGGTTGGGGCTCCTCCTCAGGCCGTTACTCTGCTGCAACTGGGTATGCAGCCCTAAAAGCCATCCCTTGGGCTGCCCCGGATCCCTCCGTTTGGAAAAGTCTCTGGCTCCACCCCTCCCTCCCCAAAATAGATTTGTTCTGCTGGTCCCTCCTGCATAACAGCATCCTAACCTGGGACATCCTTATAAAAAGAGGATGGGAAGGGCCCTCTAGATGCCCCCTCTGCACCTGTCATGAAGAAACCTCGACCCACCTCTTCCTCCAGTGCTCCTTTGCCTCAGATCTTTGGAATATCCTCTTTGCTCAGCTAAATCTAGATCTCCCTCCCTCCATCTCCTTCCTGTTTGACTCCTGGGCTGACTTTGCCCCCTTTTCCTTCTCCAGGATGAAGTTGATAAAGCATTGTTGGATGTGGACTCCAAAAATTCTCTACTGGAAGCTCTGGCTGGAGCGCAACAACAGAATTTTCAGGGGCTTGGCTGGTACACCGGCCCAAGTGGCAAGCAAAGTTAACGCGCTGTTAGGAGAATTGGTAGCCTCAAATGCAAGTCTCACCAACGAAGATACTCCTGACAGAGAAGAGTACAGCTGGTTCCAAGGGCTTGACCCTTCCCTTCTCACCAGAACCAAGATCATTCCCAAGCACTTCTCTACCTGGGAAATCAGGTTAGAGGAGAAAGAATTTATTAAATGGAGAGATTCGCTGAATGAGCATATTCTGCACGTGGATGGGGCCTCGAAAGGGAATCCCGAGCATGCGGGAAGTGGAGGAGTCCTGTTAGACCAAACTGGGAAAATTGTTTTAAATTTTGCTTGGGGGCTGGGTCAAAAAACTAATAATATCGTTGAAATTCTTGCCATTTGGCAAGGGCTGAACCAAGCCAGAAGCCTTTCCATTAAGAAGCTGATCGTCATTGGTGATTCCCGTATCAACATTCAGGCTCTTAAGATGAAGAAGGCCCCTAAAAGTATGGACTTAGCCCACTACCACCGGAAAATCACTACTCAGATGAAAGATTTCGAAGAGGTTATGTTCTATCATGTCCTACGGAATCTAAATCAAAACACAGATCATGAAGCTAACAGGGGAGCCTCCTTAAGCAAGGGAGTCATTCTGGTAAATGGAATTGAACATTACTTTCCCATTCCCTAGAGATAGAAGAGAGAGGTCTCTTAGCTCCTCTCAGGAAAAGAAGAACAGCTATCTTGAGTTCAGCCTTTGGTCGGCCTGCAGACTAAGGCTTCGAGTAGTAAGTCCATGGTGAGGACAAACCTTGAACAGAGCAAGGCAATATGGCTGCATTTTGTGTTTCTATACGTAGAATTTACAGGGTTGTTCTTTTTATTTTTTGGTCAATTTTGGTTAATTTTACCAGCCATAGAATGTCTCATTATGGAGGCCATAATGCTTATCATGGAATCTATGAGTCCATCGATATCCTCCAGTGAGCCCAGCAAGGAAGCTTTGAGGTATACAATGGGATCCAATCCAAGAATATGAAGAATTTTAATGCTTGAGCATGCTACAGGAAGTGCTCTCTCATCGTGATTGGCCTGGCTATTAAGAGATTCGATGTGCAGTCTTCAGAATTAGTGCAGGGGAGAGGGAAAGGTGCAGATCGTTGCAGATCCAGCTCAATGGCTCGCCTCTTTAATTGTGAAGGAAATACTCCACTTTTAGATCACTGAGTTGTTTCAGCATTTTTGGTTGGATGTATCAGCATTTCTTTATTAGATCGATTCGCTTAAGTTCTTTTGAATATGCCAGAAAGTTGATAAAGGGAGCAGAAGCGTTCTCATTGTGCTTTTGGCCTCGATGGGAAGTCTTCAGACCTCGTGCAGGGGAGAGAAAGGTGCAAATCATTTAGACAGCTCCAGGCATTATCAAGGAAAATCTCCACTATCAGATCACTGATTTCCTCCTCACTGTTTGGCAGCATAAGCTTTTCTAGTGGTGATTAAGTTCTTTTGGAATACTATGCCTTCTCTAAAAATTCCAGACAGTTGGTAAAAGGAGCAGTTAAGCAGCGTATGCCTATAACTCTGGATCCTTTGTATAACTTGAGTTAGAATCTCTGAATGTAAAGCTACTGGCAGCTGATTAGCCAGGAAATCAATTTAAAGGCCCTATAACCGTTTTAGTATAATAATAATAAAAAACAAAGAGTGTATTAAATTTTAAAAGGTTGATATTTTTTTAAATACTATAAGTTATGGATAATACGTTAATTTATATATTTACTACATATATAATTTAATAAATTTATTTTAACTCTTCACTCTAGTTTGTTTTTTATGAATATTAAATATAAAACACTATCAAATTGGGGTAAATACTTAAGTTCTAGGATTCTGTGCATGTTGGATTTGAACTTAGCTCTTAACATAATGATGCTTCATTTTAATAACTAATTTCACGGAGATTCATACTTTAACAAATTTAGCCATAATAATATTTAGGATTATAATAATTAGTCAAATAGTTATCAACTTTTATTTTTGCTATGAAAAGACCATGCAATTATATTATCATAATAATAAAAATTTAATTTAAGGTCATAACTAAGCTACCAAATTAGTGTATGAGACCTTTTGTTTATGGGACAAGGGACCTCTTTGCATGCAATGATTTGACTACCAAATCTACAAGGATATGTATACCCTACCCCTCCCGCACTTGAACTTGTAACTTTTTAAAAAGAAGCACATATTCTTTACCATTAGACATCCCATTGATCAAACCTTATCTCAATCATTATGCATTTAACCTAACAATTCCATGAAAAAAATAGAAAAAAAAATTGAAGTTCACTTTTACCTACATAAAATTCCAATATATATATATATATATATGTATATATATATTAACGGGTTCGAATGTCACTTTTACCTACATCAAGTTCCACTACATATATTTATATTTATTTTTTAGACAAAAACGGGTATGGTTTATATTATAAAAATAGTGGAGAAACACTGAAAGAGCTACAAACTTCTGACTTGTAAGAATGCCAGAGAAGACTATGCCAACAAATTCAGTGCAACCTTCCCCAATCAATTTTGATAGAATTATGTTCAAGGGATTGTAAGAACCTCGCCTCCTAGGGAGGAATAGTTGAATAGGGGTGAATATTAACGTAGAGCTCATTAGTACATAATCCAATTGCCTTATTTGTTGCTAGGTCCGCTTTCCCATTCAAATCATGGAGGATATGAAAGAACTCTATTTGCTAAAATGTTCTTGATATAGAGAGAATTGTTTTGATCAGTTTGGATAGCCTTAGGTTTTGACAATGAATTGAACCATTCATAGTCTGTATTATTATTCGAGAGTTTCCAAGAACAGTGGCTTCTTCAACCCCCATGGCTTCCAATTGCTTAAGTCCTTGCCATAGTCCATAGGCTTCAGCTATGTTATTCGTGCCATTTCATATGTTCTAGTAATATTTAGTTTCAATGTTCCTTTTGGGACAAATGATGACCCCTCCTCCTCTCGTCGCTCTCGGATTCCCTTTGGAAGCTCTGTCAAATAAGAGTTTAAATATTTTCTTCTCTTTCATCCAAATTTCAAACTGAGATTGGTCCATTCTTATTTCCCAAACTTCCAGAGATCTCTTAACCATGACCGAGTCTAATTCAGTAATTTTAAAGGATTGCATCCAATTTACTTCATTTGGCAAAAGCTTGGTCTTGTTCTTAGGCAGCAGTTACATGTTCATAATTTCTCCCATGATTGCTTGCATTTTGGCAGCAATATGTTCTGGAGTCTAGGCCTTGTCTTTGAAGACTCTTTGATTTCTCTCAATCCAAATATGCCAAAACATTACTTTTGGTAGCATCCTCCAACCATTTTTTAAACTTGCTTTTTTGTCCAAGTTACCTTGATACGCTTGGTCCCTGCTGACAAAGCAGTGTTGAATGCTACTTGGTAGCTCCATATTGCCAAACCAACGATGGATCGGTATATCCCAAACCTTATTGGCAAAGGAGAAATTTAATAACAAATGTTAGCTGGTTTCTTTGCTTTTATTTCACAGCGGGCAGCGGAATGAGCCAGCAAAGCCTTTTTTTACAAGGTTCCCACCTGTTAATATACTCCCATGCACCAGCATCCAATTGAACATGTCTATTTTTGGAAAACTCTTCACCTTACATACCATTTTCCAGATTGTTGGGTTGTTGGTCACGTTTGGATATGCAACAAACATTTTGTATCCTTGCACTGATGAGTATTCCCCCGATCTGCTCCCCAACCGCGCCTGTATTTTGCTCTGTTGGCCAAAGGCACTGCTCCAGCTAGTTGTTTAAGGAATAGCTTATTTTCACCTTCAATCTCTATGGGACTTTCCGGAAGTGACCAACCAATCCAGCGGTGGGGTGGGACGGGATCCTAGCTAGAAATATCCCATATTGTGGTTTTACTTTGGTTGTCTAACCATATTTTGATACCTGGTAGAATAGAGAGGGTCGGCTTCCCCAGGATGGAATCCTGCCATATTCTTACTTGCTTACCATTACTCGATATCCATAAGAGTTTTTCTTTGAAACTGGGCAGGGCTTTCTTGCAGAGAGTGAAGATGGGAGATCCTTTCTTAATCATAGGCTATGAATCCAAACACCTTAGCCTTGTTCCTATAAAATATTCATGTCTGAACACCTGGATACTCTAGGAAGGCTTCGCTTCAAACAAATTCGAGAGTAATTTTGCTCCCATTGCCAAGTTCTGGAAGTTTAAATATCTGATCTGAAGGCCTCCTTCCATCCAGGGCAATTTGATTTTCTTCAAGATAACAACTGCAAATTTCTTTCCTCCCTTATTTTTCCCTCCTTGCCAAAGGAAGGACCTTAACAGGCTTTCAATAGAGGCGAGGATTCTGATAGGAGCCAATAGAATTCAACATTGGTATAATGGAAATCTATTTAGAATGACCTTTATCAATACCCTTTTCCCTGCTGAATTTAGCCAAACCTCTCCCCAGGCTTGGATTTGTTTCTTGAATTTATCAATTAGCGGGTTCCAATCAGATATTTTCAGCTTGCCATTGAAAATAGGGATCCCCATATATTTAAAGGAATCCCAAGTTGTTACTACCTCAATTCCTAAAATGCGAGATATTTCGGACATCTCCTTGGGATTTATATTCTAGCTATAGATCTTGCTCTTTCTTAGATTTAGCTTGTTGTCAGATACTTGGTAGTAGGAGTCAAATTCAGCCTTGAATCTTCTCGCTATATTCTGACTAGCGCCTCCTAACAAAATGGTATCATCTGTGAACTATGCATAGTTAATGTCTTTAGTCCCACAAGCCATTCCAATGCCAATTAATTATTGATTGTTCCTAGCTTGCTCGAGTTGTAGGCTCGGCACCGATGCTTGGATTTCATAAAGCAATGGAGAGAGCGGGAAACCCTACCTAAGGCCTCAAAAGGCTTAAAAGAAGGTTGCAGCTCTTCCATTTACAAGGGGAGAAATCCAAGGATTGCTTATACGAGCTTTGACCTAGCAAATGAAGCTTGGATCAAATCCAAACCTTAGCATCACCTGAAAGAGAAAGGAGTGACAAAATTTGTCGAATACATTAGCTAAATCAATTTTCACCACCATACATTTTTCACGATTCTTTAGACTAGAATGGATTGGCTCTTGCACCAAGATGATATTATCCCAAATTCTCTTGCCTTTAATGAAACCTCCTTGCTTCTCTAGAATGATTCGGGGAAGGATGTTTTTTAATCTATTAGCCATAATCTTGGTGATTATCTTGTAGCCAATGTTACATAGTGAAATAGGCAAAATCTGTCAAATGATACTACATCTTTTTCTTTGGGGATAAGGGCCAGAAACGTTGAATTAGTGCTTCCTCCTATTTTCCCACACTGGTGAGATTTTAGAACCATTTTAAGTAGATCCTTATGCAATATTTCCCAGCACACCTTAATGAACCTTGAATTGAATCCGTACGGGCCTGGTGCCTTGTCTTCTTCCATCTCCTCCACGACTATTTTCAGTTCCTCTATTGTGATCCTTTGCATAAGATCAATATTGTCCTTTCTCTTAACCAACTTAGGGACTAGATCCATTAACGCAAAGTTTGGAGGAGTGTTATTAGATTCAGCAGTGTAGATCGCTTTAAAATGTCAAGAGGCTTCCAATTTAATTTTGTTAAAGTCTTGAATAACTTGATCATGAGTTTGAATCTCTAGAATCGTTTTGTAGTTCTTCCTTGTCTCTACATTCATATGAAAGAATGCATTATTCTGATCCCCATCTTTAAGCCAGAGACATCTAGATTTTTGTCTCCAAAAATCTTCCTCATATCTGCACGTGACATGTAACTCTTGATGAAGGGTTACTTCTCTTTCAAAGTATTCCTTTGATATTTGGGTAGCCTCCATGGAAAGCTAATGAGCCTCTAAGGTTAGCAGGGCATTGATTCTTCTTTGATCCGAAGACGCAGCTGATTTGGCCCACATCTTGAGCGCCCTTTTAACTCTTCTCAATTTTTCTTCCCATACATAAAAGGGTGAACCCAAGACTGGAGATGACCAAGTGTCAGAAAGAATTCCCATGAAATCTTTATGGGAGGTCCAAAGTGAGCTAAAGCGAAAGGGAATAGGCCCTAGGTTCTGGTCTTTTCTAAATTCTAGCAGGATGGGATTGTGATCTGAACCTCCAAATGGCAGGATTTTAGAGGTGGAATTCAGTCCAAGTAATAGATAAGAGTCTTGGATAAAAAATCTATCAATCCTAGCAGCTATATGCCCAGGCCCCAGCCTCCTGTTAGTCCAGGTGAACTTCCCCTTAGCTGGCATGGCATCAAATAGATCCTAGTCTAAAATAATCTCATCAACTTGCTCCCTTATGGGGTCTCTGACCACATACCCTCATCTTTTTTAGCTTGGTTTAGAGTGATATTTTGATCGTCGACGAGAATTACGTTATCCGGTGATCCAATTCTCCCTTCATCCTTCAAGAGTTTCCAACAATCTTTTTTTTCAGCATACATGCAGGGTACATAAATATTAAAAAGACTAACCTAGATATTTGAGTCTTTGTGCAGGAGTTTAGTGAGAATCCAATGAAGGCAGTTTTTGGATTCAATTAACTCAAATTTCTGATCATCCCACAACGTACCAATTCCTCTGGAGGCTCCCCTAGAGCTGACTGCGAGTCCTCCTCCTTTTTCCCAAAATTTTCCACTTACTTGGAGAAATGCTTCTTTCTCCATCTTAGTCTCCTGGATCAATAAAATTTCTGGTTGAGATATTATGATCAAATCCTTCATAAGCTTCTTCCTTGGCTTTACTACCCAGACCTCTATAGTTCCAGGAGAGGAGATTGATTACTTACTCTTGGCAGAGGAGGCAATCCCTTTCTAGGATTTACCATGCTGACGAGTATTTTTGGTATTTCGTAGAATTTTTTCCAAGGTTAGCTGAGAACCTTGAAGTTTGTCCTTATACGTGGCTTGTTCCCTTACTTCATTAGTCGATTTCCTTCCTCTTGGTTTCTTCTTTCCATGTGTGACCATCTCGATTTCCCCTTCCTCTTCTTCCTCTTCATCTGTATCAGATTCCTCTTCTGAATTTTCTTGGTTTCCTCTTTCCTTTATCCCCTCTACTCCTGAATCTGGATGAGCTTTCTCAAGCTGACAAGATGGGCCGACTTCTCTATCTGGTTCTTTCTCGCCAGTGTTAGAGTCCTCTACATTAACCAAGGGTCCACCACTAATCTCTAAAAGTTTAAGAACCTCTGAAGGGGTTTTCCCAAAAGCATTATTTTTTGCCTCTTTTTTCTGTGGATGCCCGCTCTTTGACTTGCTTCTCTTTACTGCTTGCCACCCTTCCTCATTTTCATGTTGGTCCTCCTGCTTTTGGGGGCAGTTATGGAGAAAATGTCTGTATTTGTGTCAACCTCTGCACTTGAATGGCAATTGTTCATAATCCAACTTTTGGAAATGATACCAGGTTCCAACTAGAAGCTTGATGGCCTCTGGTAAGCCTACTTCTAGATCCACTTCCACACAGATCCAGGCACATGCATACTAGTCTTTAGGGGTTTCCATGTCAATAAATCTTCCCAAATCATTTTCGATTGCTTTAAGTGATTTTGGATTCCAACAGTGCATTGGCAGGTTTGGTAGCCTGACCCATACAGGTATGGATTTGGGGATATATGCCTCAGGGTCAAAATCCGGTATCCACCTGTTCAAATAGAGTCATTGCGGCCCCATGAAATAGGGACCATTTCGAAAAATAAGATCCGTATCTACCTTAGATTCAAAGTCAAACAATAAATATCCTCGACTTATTGAGTAAGATGCTACGTTTTGGGTGATCAAAGGTCTCCAGTTCCTCTAGACCTAGCTCTCGGTCATTCTCAGGGACGACCATAAACCGGTGAACTGCCCTATCAAAGCACACTCAACCAGTGAGAGAGCTACATGGACGGTGTCTTCCGGCGGCAGGGAAACCACAGGCACATCCTCAATCCACTTGACAAACTTCGGGGGGGCTTCGATAGAGACTCTCTTGCTCTGCGATGCAACCAATCTCACGAACCCTTCAATATTCGAGGCAAAGGGTGGCCCAGATCCGCCCTCCTCAGCCGCCATGGGAGGACCTGTGATCTACAGACTCCAAATCTACGGGATCGGGTCAGATCCTGAGGCTGAACAACCTGCAACTATCAGCACTAGTATGAGCTACTGGCTGGCGATGCTAACAAGGAGGTTGTTGGCAACGATCCAATCGTCATGAAAGTATTACAAATATTTATATTAATGGGTTCAAAGGTCAGTTTTACCTACATGAAGCTCCAATACATATATTAATTTAATTGTTAATATAGCAATATATTAAAAAAATAAGAGCCACAAGGTGGCAATGTCACTGCAGATGTTAATAAATATTGCTATACTACAGAACTAGATATATAATACTTTTGCCACAAAATTGTAATAGAAAAGAAAATTATTTTGCCACAAAAGTTTTAGCTATTGAATTGATTACATTACTTAGCCATCAAATCGATATCTGAGTGTTTTGTTGAAACAATGATATTTGGAAAAGATGCAAAACATGTGCTAAGCACCCTTCTTCATGATCAAAGACCCAATTTGTTACATCTTAAATCTAGATACATCCACTTAAACTTAAAAAGGGTGTAACATACCTGTAGTCTTCATTGAAATAAATAGAACATAAATGTAGACTTCAACCAAATTCTTAAAATAACTACAACAAACGTCAAACTATCATCCCAAATGCTTAAACTATTAAGAAGAAAACAACTCAAAACTTGGTCAAACTTTATTGTTGTCGTACAATAAAATATTGATGCAAATGAGGAGAATAGAGGGCGATGATGAATTACAAAAAAAATTGAAAACATTAGAAATTGCATTTTACTTAAACCTGCAAATATTGATTAAATTCATAAGTAACTATAATAAATAACATTACCATTAAGTGCAATGCATCTTATCTTATCCTCCTTTTAAAAGTTGGGGTCCTGCCCATTAACAACAAGGCTATAATCATGTATATAATATACAAGCACATACTAACTATAATAAATAACATTACCATTAAGTGCAATGCCCCTTATCTTATCCTCCTTTTAAAAGTTGGGTCCAGCCCATTGACAACAAGACTATAATCATGTATATAATATACAAGCACATGCTAATTAATTACTAATTAACATGAATAATGAAAGGGTGCATATCACTAATTCTAAGTGGAAATGTGGTAAAGAATCATATCATATGACTACTTTACTTAAGGGTTCACATCATATCACTACTTTATCTTTTAGCAACGATTAATTATTCTTCTAAAATCATCTCTAGTCTATAGGGTTTACTATTTAGGGTTTGATCACTTTATTTTTTTAACGAATGTTAATGATTTTCCTCTAAAATCATCTCTAGTCTATAGGTTTGTTATTTGACTATTTATAGGGGAAAAAATAAATGATGTAGTTTTCCTTAAAATATATAAAGTTTCACATCCTATTTTTTGTTAAATGTTTTTACAAACTTCATTTATGGATATGTAAATAAATAAAGATTAACATTTACATCCAAACTTCATTTAACTTCGTTTTTTTTGGTTAAATGTTTTTTACAAACTTCATTTCCGATATATAAATAAATATTTGGAATATATAAATAAATAAAGATTAACTTCATTTTTTTAAAATGTTTTAAATATTTACAACCTTCATTTCCTATATGTAAATAAATATTTTGAATATATCAATAAATAAAGATTAACTTTTATATCCAAACTTCATTTTGGTTATATAAATAAATAAAGATTAACATTTAAATCCAAATTTTATTTTGGATATACAAATGAATTCCAACGTTGAAGGAGGCCAATTCCAAAAACGACCTCATCTTCTCTCTGTGCCAATCAAATTTAAACACAATTTTGTAATTTTGTCAATTACGAGGAATCAACTAACCAATCAAATGTACAATAAATTTTATAATTTTAAAAATAGTTAAATTTTTATTTTTAAAATTAATGTTAGACATTAGGCCATATAAAAAATCTGTATGTGTACGATGGATTAATCCTTCGCAACCATTCATCAATGTCAACATGCGGTGACACACGGGCCATTAGAGAAGATGTTTTGCTAATTTGTTAAAGTTAATGTGACCGAAACCATTTGGCCGCCTAACAAAACAAGAAGAGTCTTGTCATTAAGGGACAAGACAAAACAGATAATAAATACATTCTAATATATTATTTAGTTCGTTGTTAGAAGTAAATAATAAATAAACATTCTAAAAAAGAAATTCGTTTGTCATTATGTATTGATTACATTTGTATTAAAAACATTAATTATTTTTGTCATTTTCAATAACATAATATATTATAGATTATTCCATGTTAGTATTATAGATCTATATGTGGGAATTATCCATGTTAGTTTTCCTCCTTCAAGCTCGCTTGGTAAATACTATTATGATATTTGGAGATTCTCTTTCCATAATTAATCAGGTAAGGAAAAGTTCCTTAAGGAGGGGTCAATGATAGTCCTTTTAAATAATTCTTTGGAATTTTGATTTGTTGGATGAAGTTAAGTTGTTCCATATTAGGATGTCTATTAATGACTTAGCTAATCGAAAAGCAAATGAAGCAATATACTTGGATAAGGGTGTCCCTGTAAAAACCGGGGAACCCCTCTAGAGGTATTCATTCCCATTGGCATATAATGATATTCATAGCAATGGTCTTAACTCCTTGTCCATATTTTACCAAGGCATGGGCGATGTGCACTGCAAATGTCATCCAATGGGATATGAATTGCATGCAAGTCTTCTCGGCACTTTAATTCCACGCGAGTGAGCCAACACACTCCCTCATGTCTTAGGTCCTTTTGTCTCTTGGTTTGTTGTCTACATTGTTGTTGATGTTTTGAGCAATAATGGAGATTCTTGAACTTTAAAACTTTTATCAATGATATGTCGAGGACCTGTAACAATTAACAATTCAATCACACACAATAATTCATCCACAACACAAGATGTACCCTCGGGAAAATCCTCATAATAGAGAGGATGAAAAACCCCAACAATTCTTCAGAGTATAATAGATAAATTGCAGTGAATGACTATTACAACAAAAGCAGATTGCCTAATAAGAGAGAATACAAAGCAATAGAGAAGAGAGATCCACTTTTACAACTGTTATGAACTTGCCATATGCCTAACATATTAATAACATGCCATAATGACTGCCATGCAAAACCTAGTGAATGGTTGCATGAGAATTAGCCAATAATGCATTACAATTTTGGATTTCCTTTTTTGAAATAATCAAACAGTGCATTGAATATTCATTATGTGCAACTAACACGCAATACCTTCAATCATGAATATTAATAGATAGTTAATTGACATTGGAGAACTCAATCTCTAACTGAATACTGTTCACTTAGTTAACGAGCTAACATAAGTGTCATAGTGCAATAACTCAAGTGTCGCATGCAACGCACTTTCTTAACTGGAGTGTCATCCTTTGATTAACTTTTGTGACTTCTGTTAGTATAACTAAAGTGTAAACACTTTAGTTAACTATTCCAACTTTCTTTAATCACATAGTTAATCATTATTAACTGAATCTTACCGATTGATGAACACTTTCTTTACTTAACCGAATGTTGATCATTAATAGTTCAACTGATGCTTTGACTAGAGCACTAATTGAGGCATTCATCTTTAACTGAAGCTTTATAACTTGAGTTCACTTCGAATTCTCTTTCTCTCATAATCTCTTTATTGCTTATCTCTTTATCTTACTACATGGTCTATGTTTAATCATCTATCATATCATATTATACTTAGAAGAATGGTCATGCATACTAATGATCATATATATTACCCCGAACAATATAGTCATATGCTAAAGTAATTCACTCTAGAGGCGGTCATTCTCCAAAGGAGACTTGATAGCTTTATCCATCTCGAATAACCATGGTTAGTAATATATCACATAGTATAACCACTTTACCAAGTAAAGTATGTCACCTCAATAAATGAGGATATTTGTAGGACTTGATATTACTCTCAAGTATACTATCTTGATATTACTCATAAGACCAGTCTTGATATTACTCACAAGCTCACCTCCATAACTGAAGGTCCATCTCGTAGGGTACCATCTATGAGAATACTTGACTTGATATTACTCACAAGTCCGACTTGATATTACACACAATTCTACAGTCCTGATATTACTCACAAGCCTTCATTACTAGCATCCCACCTCAATACATGAGGATATTTGTAGGACTTGATATTACTCACAAGTCTAGAGAATGGCTCATGATGTTGTAATCTCAACAAATGTGTACCCCTTTATGAACCATTTACTTAGAATGGTTAGCAGAGGTGGGGTAATTTATTTAGTTGATATGCCTTTGCTTTGCAATTTCAAGAGAGAGTAGGTCAACAGATACCCAAGATACCAACTCCTAGTGGTGATAACTTCGAGTGATTTTCATATCGATAGAGGCAAGGGTTTATGTGTTGAGTGGTTTGCTTCTTTAGAATTTCAATTATTTTTGTCATGGGTTATCTCTCTCTCTCTCTCTCTCTCATGGTCAGTTCAGTGGTTTGGCTTCCTTTAGTGGTTTTTATTCCTCCAAGTCATTACATCCCTTTATGGGGGATATCATAGGCAATATTTGTTTTTTTGGGGGGGTTTCTTTCTCCTTGATAAGTATAAGGGGTTGAGACCCTATGTTATGTTCCTTAAACATGACCAACTCATCAAATTTGGAAATGGCTAGAGGTGAGGGTTATGCATAAATTAAGAAGAACTTGAGAAGAATGAATAAATAACTCAATTGGATGAGGTAGTCTACTGATTGTCTAGGCCTACGTATGGAGAAACAAGAGTCCAAGCAAGAGGAAATGGAAGCTAAACTGAATGAAGAAAGTATGAAATATGATAAATAGGTCAGTGACATAGAAATGCATTACAATATTATTCTGGGATTTGGTTAGGGCTCTCAATCTACTATAAGTGACCCAATAGTATCCACTAGTTTAGTCAAGGACATCGTTGTAGAGGAAGAAACAATGCAACATGGTGCGATGGTATTGGTACAATATCTAAACTTACAAGGAGATCATGGTCTGGACCAAGATGACCTGCTCATGGAGGAAGCTCACAACAAGCACATATTTGGTTAATGTTATTTTTAAATTTTTGTTTATACTTGTGTTTTGTTGCTTGGGAAATATGTAAGAGAATACAACTTCAGGTTTGGTAGGAAGGCATGTTGGCATGTTTTGTTTAGATGCCTCATTGAAGCTTTTCAACTCAACAGAACAATATTGGCTAAATTTTGGAACTCTTTGTATATTCTAGCTACATGGATTTTCCACAACTCCCTTTAATACAAATTATACTGGTTTATGTGAAAAAAAAACATACATCAATAAATTAATTTTTTAACATCTACACTGTATTTTAAGGCTAACTAATTTTTTTTAAATTCAATTTTCTTCAATATCATTGATAATAAGATAATATAAATACAAACTATCAACGCGATTATCATCATCATAAATTCATCTTAATCCCAAATAAATTCATTTGAGGGCTTGTATAGATGTTGGTTGAAGGCCCACTTTTTAGAGAGATTGTGGTTGTTCATTAATCCCATGAGAATTCTTGAGTCCTCAACTATCTCGACCTCATTAAACATAGATCATAGTTTTAACCCTATGCATAGGGAGATGGGCCAAATGGCTTCTCGAACTAAGGAGTTAGCTAAACTCTCAACCATTTGCACCTTTCACGACAAGTTTGACCGGATTCTGACAACACGATTTGCTATTGAAAATGAGATTTTCAGTGTTGAAATAGCAATTTTTATTGCAGAAATGGATTCAGGACCCTCAATTACCCCCGGGGCACCGGATTATACAATTCCAATCACTGAAAACTACCATTTGAACAATTTTTGCCGGATTTTGACCAGAAAACTCACCAAATTTCGAGTTCAAATGGTCGAGAGTTTAGCTTACACCGAATTCTAATGTTTCTTTTGCGTCCTATAAGATCCCTCTGGTACTTGGTATCCTAGTTTTTCATTTATTATAAATATGTTTATTATTTTGAATTTTTTCTTTGAATTAAAAAATATTATATACTTTTATATCAAATTCATTTAACCTTGTATTTAATCATAATTACATATTGATATCTATACTTTAATAAACTTTGTTGATCTTGATTATATATTATTATTATTCTTACTTTACTGAGTTAGGACTAGAATGCATGCTTGCTTGATCTTTTTCTCATAGCACATGTTTTGTGGATATGTGTGTAAAATAATAATGATAAACATTTATTTTGGAGCATTCAATATGTTTATAATAATTTATATTATTTTAATAAGTATATTAATTTAACAAATTTTTTTATTTTTCTAAATTAAAATATATAAAAGTTATAGTTTTACTTGGTGTAAGCTAATCTCTCGACCATTTGCACCCGAAATTTGGTGAGTTTTCTAGCTAAAATTCGGCGTAAATTGTTCAAATGGTAGTTTTCAGTAATTGGAATTGTATAATCTGGGTGCCCCAAGGGTAATCGAGGGTCCTGAATCTATTTCTGCAATAAAAATTGCAATTTCAACACTAAAAATATCATTTTGAACAGCAGATCGTGTTGCCGGATTTCGACCATACTTGCCGTGAAAGGTGCAAATGGTCTAGAGTTTAGCCAACTTTGTTTTACTTCATTAATAAAAAACTTTTACATAATTTTTTTAAAAATAAAATTTGTAATATATTTAAATATAGAAATTAAATTTATCTATTTTTAAAATCATTCCTTTCTTTCTTTTAGCATTAATACTATAATATTTTTCCCACTTAATGTTAAATCTCCTTTCTATGATTTCTTTTCTTCTTTCTTGTTTTTTAACACGTGGGACTAAAGTTCACACTTTTATTGCTTGCTTAGAAGACCACAAACTTCATTAACTCAAGTCACTCTAACCCACTCTAACCTTAACCACAGTTTGTAGGTCCCATATCTCTCTTTAACTACGGTGAAGTGAACAATAGATACAACAGTTCAAATCCCAAGCAAGCTTATTTCAGAGTGATTTGCAGAAGAACAAGCCCCAAAATCGTCAAAATATTTATCCTCATAAGCAAAATGTTGGTCCATGGCTATAAAGTGTAGCCAAAATTGCAGGCTTATTTATGGAAAATAGTGGCCTCTTAATGTAAAAAAAACATTAAAAGGAACTGTGAAAATCGACCACTAGTGGAAGGTCACAGGTAAAGAGCGCGATCTCACCACCTGAGGAACCTCTAGCATCAATGGATATCATGAGACAACATTTCCAGATTTGAGACATAAGCTTGGTGGATAAATAACTAGAGCATTTAGTTTCCCGTATAAAAAGAACAACAGGTCTATCTTTTTGAATTTTCATTTTCAACATTCTTTGTTTCAATCGACCGTTGAGACCACGGAAATTCCATGAGAGGATCTTCATTGGATAAATGTCGAGGGAGAAGAAAAATTATGTTAACTAGGCATATTGACCGGATTCAACCAGCGTGGTTCCTAGATGATTTATTCTTTGGAGAGAAAATCTGTGTCCCCTTTTTTTTAAGTCTCTTTGGGCTTTTTGCTTATCTTTTTGGGCAGTGTTCTGAACTCCTAATTTGTTTTGAGCGTTGGCTTTGGCTATGGCTTCCTGCAATAACTGGATCTGATTGGAAGGGATGGAATCAAAATCTTTTCTTGTACATGCGTCTTCTAATCCCAGAAGATCCAAACCTTCTAGGAAGGCTTCTTTCATATCATCCTCATCCAGGGGGTCGGGGCCTTACTTGTCCGCAGTATCTTGAACATCTTTTTTCCTTTGAGTATGGTCCTGCAGGGTTTTCCCCTGTGTATAGTCGGGTTTTGGAGAGGATCCCTCAGTTCTGCTCGCTCCTTATTGTGGGCCTTTCAGTTCAAATTTTTCTTGAACGGGCTCCCAACAGTTTTCTTCATGGGTCAGATCCATATCTGGGCAGTCCGGTTGATCTTCCAGAACCTAGAAGCTATTGCTTGTGGTTGGAATTTGCTCTTAGTTCTTTTCTTGATGCGACTTCCTATGATTTCTCTTCTTCTTTCCTGTTTGCTGAAATCCTTGATCCCTTTTGTTTCTCAGGTATTTTGTTTGTATGGCACTCTTTGAAGAGATGCCCATGCTCACGGCACTTCCGACATCTGAAGGGGATATGTTCGTAGTCCAAAGGTTGAATCCAGTCACAGTCTTCATGGGTGATGTAGATAACGTCAGGGAGAGCTCGTGAAATGTGCATGTACACACAAATCCTGGCATAGAATGTGAATTTGTTCATTTTGGTTTGATCTGTCGTTCTCACAAAGGTTCCCAAGGTATTGCCAATATCTTGGAGGGTAGTTTCGTCCTAGTATTCTTGAGGGAGTGAGAACATTATGATCCAGACCGGAGCCTAGGAGAAGTCTTCTTTCTCTGGGCAAAATCTTTCCACCTAGTTTCTTAAATACAAACCTGCAACATTGAAGAAGTAAGGTCTTGCATCTTCAACTCTAGCCTTATCCTCAAGATGTTGGAAGATAATAGTGAAAAAAGATTTCGATCCCAATTGCAGATCGTAGTGGGATTTGGGTTTCCACTTCGTTTCTATTGACCCTCGAAGCGCCTACTTGGTCAGCCAAAAACCCATGAACTTGCCAATTAGGGCATGGTCTTTCATTTTCTACGTTGTGGCGTTGATTCTTTCTGCCGTGAGGTTTAGGCAGGGGCGATTCTACATACGCGATATGCAGGTGTTCCTTCGCTAGGATGGGCCTGCGCTTTATCTGTTGTCTGTCGTAATTTTTTCTTTGTTATCAATGTCCTCCATTGGGATGGGAATATCCTCCGTGCTGATATTTACATTGGAGTAGGTACTAATAGAACCTTCAACCATGCGCAAAACATGGTGTGACTAGGAGGGGATTAACCCCCCCCCCCCCAAGACCGTCCTCATGGATCTTTGGCAGGTCTTTCCAATGGGCATTATTGAGGTAAGAATGATGGCAAAGGAGAAGACAATTTTGAAGGATGTCAAGTCTAACCCTGAGGACAAACCCTTGCAGAACCTGATTGCTGCATCAACAAGTCGCCGCCCTAAAATATAACAAAATCCCACCTAGTTAACATGTTGACATAAGTGTCATAATGCAATAACTCAAGTGTCGCATGCAACACACTTTCTTAACTGAAGTGTCATCCTTTGATTAACTTAAGTGTCTTAACTAGGAGGGGCCTCCCCCCTCCCCACAAGATCGTAGTCATGGATCTTTGGCAGATCTTTCCAATGGGTAGCGTTGAAGCATGAATAATGGCAGATGAGAATATAGTTCTAAAGGATGTCAAGTCTAACCCTGAGCACAAACCCTAGCAGAACCTGATTGCTGCATCGCCAAGTCGCCGCCCTAAAATATAACAAAATTCCACTTAGTTAACATGTTAACATAAGTGTCATAATGCAATAACTCAAGTGTCGCATGCAACACACTTTCTTAATTGAAGTGTCATCCTTTGATTAACTTAAGTGTCTTATGTTAGTCTAACTAAAGTGCAAACACTTTAATTAACTATTCCAGCTTTCTTTAATCATGTAGTTAATCATTGTTAACTGAATCTTACTGATTGATGAACACTAAGCTCTTCTTTACTTAACTGAATGTTGATCATTAATAGTTCAACTGATGCTTTAACTAAAGCATTGATTGAAGCATTCATCTTTAACTGAAGCTTTATAACTTGAGTTCACTCTGATTTCTCTTTCTCTCATAATCTCTTTATCTTACTGCATGGTCTATATTTAATCATCTATCATATCATATTATACCTAAAAGAATTGTCACACATACTGATGATTATATATATTACCCCATACCATATAGTGATCCGGATTTATGTAGGAATGCAACAAAATACACAAATAACCATAGAAACAAATATGCAGTGGAAATAACACTTCATTTCATTAATCAATAACTGAAACTTGTTTACATACAGAATGGAAATAAACTAGCTAGAGTGATGGTAGCTTATCTCTGAGAAGAGATGTGGCGGCTACATTCCTCTGAACTCTGTGTTGCAATGAGGCTCGAAGGCCTATATATTATTGAGAAACAATGGAAACCCTACACATCCAAAAACCTAACCCTAGGAGGTGAAACACCAGAATGTGGGCTCTGTTGGGTAACTTGGTACATCAATTTCTCGGGGTCGTAACTTTAGCATACTACCTCTGTTTGACGCGCATGATACATCGTTAGAAAGATCTGTTTAAGGACTACATCCACAAACAACAAATATTAAGTTCAGAATGGACTCATATTTGCCCGACCATTCGATGTCAAAAAAATGTCGTTTAGGGCCTCAAAACGGCTCCGAAAGTTTAGGACCGGAAAATTGTCAAAAATAGTAAATTGTGCTACAATTAAGGAAACTAGAAAACTGAAAGAAACAATGGTGGGGGTCCAAGTGGAATAGGTGGGTGGCCACCAATATCCTCCTGAATCATATAGTCATATGCTAAAGTAACTCACTCTAGAGGCGATCAGTCTCGAGAGGAGACTTAATAGCTTTATCCATTTCGAATGACCATGGCTAGTAATATATCACATAGTATAACAACTTTAGCAAGTAAAGTGTGCCACCTCAATAAATGAGGATATTTGTAGGACTTGATATTATTACTCACAGGTCTACTATCTTGATATTACTCACAAGATCAATCTTGATATTACTCACAAGACTCAGCTTGATATCACTCACAAGCTCACCTCCATAACTGAAGGTCCATTTCACAGGGTACTGTCTATGAGAATACTTGACTTGATATTACTCAAAAGTCCGACTTGATATTGCACACAAGTCTACAATCCTGATATTACTCACAAGACTTCAGTACTAGCATCCCACCTCAATACATGAGGATATTTGTAGAACTTGATATTACTCACAAGTCTAGAGAATGAGTCCAGATGTTGTAATCTCAACAAATGTGTATCCCTTTATGGACCATTTATTTAGAATGGTGGGGTAATTTATTTAGTTGATATGCCTTTGCTTCACAATTTCAGTAGAGAGTAGGTCAACATATACCCAAGATACCAACTCCTAGTGGTGATAACTTCGAGTGATTTTCATATCGATAGAGGCAAGGGTTTATGTGTTGAATGGTTTGCTTCTTTAGAATTTTAGTTATTTTTGTCATGGTCTCTCTCTCTCTCTCTCATGGTCAGTTCAATGGTTTGGCTTTCTTTAGTGGTTTTTATTCCTCTAAGTCATTACATCCCTTTGTGGGGGATATCATAGGTAATATTTGGTTTTGTTTTGGGGGTTTCTTTCTCCCTGATAAGCATAAAGGGTTGAGCCCGTATGCTATGTTCCTTAAATATGACCAACTCTTCTAAATCGGAAATGGCTAGAGGCAAGGGTTATGCATGAATTAAGAAGAACATGAGCATAATGAATAGACAACTTAAAGGGATGAGGTAGACTATTGATTATTTAAGCTTACGTATGGAGAAACAAGAGTCAAAGCAAGAGGGAATGGAAGCTAAACTGAATGAAGAAAGTATGAAATATGATAAATAGATCAACGACATAGAAATGCATTACAATATTATTCTGGGATTTGCTTAGGGCTCTCAATCTACTATAAGTTACCCAATAATATCCACTAGTTTAGTCAAGGACATCGTTGTAGAGGAAGAACCAATGCAACATAGTGCTATGGTATTTGTACAATAACTAAGCTTACAAGGAGATCATGGTTTGGACCAAGATGATTTGCTCATGGAGGAAGCCCACAACAAGCACAAATTTGGTTAATGTTATTTTTTAATTTTTGTTTATACTCATGATTCGTTACTTGGGCAATATGTAAGAGAATATAGTTCCAGGTTTCGTAGGAAGGCACGTTGGCATGTTTTGTTTAGATGCTTCATTGAAGCTTTTCAACTCAATAGAACAATTTGGCTAAATTTTGGAACTCTTTTTATATTCTAGCTACATGGATTTTCCACAATTCCCTTTAATACAAATTATACTGGTTTATGTGAAAAAAAACATACATCACTAAATTATTATTTTTAACATCTACACTATCAACGCCATTATCATCATCATAAATTCATCTTAATCCCAAATAAATTCATTTGAAAGCTTGTATAGATGTTGGTTGATGGCCCACTTTTTAGAGAGATTGTGGTTGTTCATTAATCCTTTGAGAATTCTCAAGTCCTCGACTATCTCGACCTCATTAGACGTAGATCAAAGAAGAGCTTTAGGCCTCTGCATAGAGAAATAGCTTCTGGAACCTAGCCCAAGAGCATAGTGAATTCTAATGTTTCCTTTGGGGTCCCATATGATCCCTTTGGCACTTGGTATCCTAGTTTTTCTATTATTTTGAATTTTTTTCTTTAAATTAAAAAAGATCATGTACCTTTATATCAAAGTCATTTAACATTGTATTTAATCATAATTACATATTGATATCTATACTTTAATAAACTTTGTTGATCTTGATGAGGGTAACAATCATCATTACATATTATTAAAATTCTTACTTTACTAAGTTAGGCCCAGAATGCAGGCTTGGTTGACCCTTTTCTCTTAGCACATGTTGTGTGGATATGCGTGTAAAATAATAATGATATACATTTATTTTGGAGCATTCAATAGGTTTATAATAACTGGTATTATTATAAAATTCGAGTAAGTGAATAAGTATACTAATTTAAATTATTTTATTTTTCAGTTATAATAGTTTTACTTGATTAATAAAACTTTTTAAAATAAAATGTGTAATATAGTTAAGTATAGAAAATTAAATTTATCTATTTTTAAAACCATTCCTTTCTTTCTTTTACCATTAATACTATAATATTTTTTCTCTGCCAAATTGAATGTTAAATCTACTCCCTTTCCATTTACGATTAACATTATAATATTTTTTTAATTTGATTTAGTATTCTTTATATAATTATAATATTTTTAAATTTATTTTTATTTATATATTCTATAAAAAGAAAAAAAACCGGAAAGTCACGCGTAAGCCCCTTTGCATGACGATTGATGAGGAGATACACGCCGTGTTTTTTAACACGTGGGAGTAAAGTTCACACTTTTAGTGCTCGCTTACCAGACCACAAACTTCTTAACTCAGGTCACTCTAACCTTAACCGTAGTTTGTAGGTCCCGCATCTCTCTTTAACTACGGTGAAGTGAACGATAGCGTTTAAACGGAACAGTAGATACAACAGTTCAAATCCCAAGCGAGCTTTATTTCGGAGGGATTTGCAGAAGAACAGGCCCCAAAATGGTCAAAATATTTATCCTCGGAAGCAAAATGCTGGTCCATGGCTATAAAGTGTAGCCAAAATTGCAGGCTTATTTATGGAAAATAGTGGCCTCTTAATGTAAAAAAACGTTAAAAGGAACTGTGAAAATCGACCACTAGTGGAAGGTCACAGACAAAGAGCGCGAAATCTTTTGGGGAAAAATTCGGCCGATTTTCGGCGGACTTTGATGTAAGTTTTGCCAATCTGTGTTCGAGAAAACAAACTAATCTGCGTTTAAATGCACTGAAATGAATGGATAAGTGTAAATAATGGTCAGTTTTTATAGAAAATTTGTCCATGAAGACTTCTGATCCTCGCAGTGCAGAAGAGAAACCGATTCGTATATTTTTCAAATTTTCCATGAAGACTTCCGATTCTGGCAGTGCAGAAGAGAAACCGATTCGTAGCTTTTTTATGTAAATTAGCAGAATCCGATAAATAATCGGTTGGAAGCTTGTTTGTTTGGCGTTTTTTGGAGGAGTCTCAGCGGAATCCAGCGATCTTTTGCTTAGATTATCATGAATGAGCTAAGAATGGTGAGATTAAACGGTTAGCTGGAATGAATCGAGCTGAGTTTTAGCTGTCTGGGCTTGTAAAAGGGTGCATTTAGGTGCCTGTGCTGTGAAACGATCCAATCTAGCTGCATTTCCAAGAAATCGATCCAAATAAACAACCCACAGCAAAGAAATGCGGTTAGTTTTGTGCCTCGTAAGACTTGAAGGAATTTTTATTTTCTCTTAGTTCTTTGTCTCGTTTTTCTTGATTAGCCGATGTTTTGACGATAATAAAATTAATTGATTGCATTTGCCGAATCTTGCGGTCCTGAATGGCTAGATCCTCCTTTTGGCGCCAAAGCTGGCTAAGATGTTTTAATGAAATATTTTCATTTTGCCTTTTTTGTCATGCAAATACTTCTCCAAATAGTCAAGCTATGCAGAAAAATAAAAACCTTTGCTGCATTTCAGGAAACTATCATAAATCACGGCAAAAATTCATGTCATGGAAGGACTTGCATAATTTGACGAAAACACCAGCTGAAATCTTGCGTTCATAGCCTAGGTTTTCACAAACAGCAAAATTTAAAGAAGGATTTATCGGTTAAATTTAGTGAGGCTTTTAAGAGAAACTAGTTTCAGTGTTCGGATCTTTAAAGACTTGAATGAGAAGTTACACGAACGAACCAGTTATTAGGTGTTCAATATCCATGAATGTTTCTTGTAGCAGAGCTTGACAGATTTCACTCTTTTCATATCTGATTTTGTCCTCTTAATTGTCTTGCTGATCTGTCTCGGCGCGCTTTATCATCAGCAACGTGGGAGAGAAGCCTGAACCAGAGCCTCTCTGTCTGAACTGTGAACCAGAGATTCTGTCGGTGACTAATTCTGTGCACTAAATAAATAATTCCTGTTTTTAAACATATTTTTAAAGGCTTCCTCGTTGTCCGTAACGGCGTTTTTCAGACCGACATTTACAAATATTTGCCAGCACTCCGCTGCTCGGCATATGCGTTATCCAGCAGGATTCTGTTGTTTAGCAGATATATATTTTTATCGTCTCTTTGGTAATTCCAGTAAGATCCTTTGAATTTTCCAGAAGATGTCCTTCAATGAGTCCTGGCAATGGCAGGGGGATGAATTTCAGCTTGATGTCGATTCGCCTCTTGGTAAGTTTTCAGTGAAAACCTCTGCTTTGCCGATTGATATGTTGATTTGACTTCAAACCAGGCAATCAGCATGATTGTTTTTGTATTCTTGAGCATCTGCATTCAGCTTTTGGTAGGTTTGTAGGAAAATCCGAGCCATGCTAATTGTTGGTGTGAATTCCTAATTCTCAAACCTATTTTGCTTCTGTTAATTTGATTTGAATTTCAAACAGGGGCCACTTTACCTCTTTTTAGCCTCTTAGTAAGTTTGTAGGGAACTTTCTGCTTATGCTTCTTGATGTTGTAAAATCCAAAATCTGGGTATTTTTGCCAATGCAATGTTCATTTGAGTTCCAATCACGGAAGCCAACACTTCTGATTTAATTTCTTACTGTACCTTCTAAAAATCTCTACCATGCTGATTGTCATCGTGATGTCCAAAATCTTTACCCACCTGCACCAGCTTTACCTGTTTTAGAGCTTGTCAAAAATATTTCTTGCCCAAAACCACTACACCTTCTTTTACCTCTTGAAAAGTAAGCATAAAATCTCTACTGTGCCAAAAGCTGATTGAGTTCTTAAATCTTGAACATTTTTGTGATGATATGAATTCCAACCGGGAAGCCACACCTGAAATATGCTATTACCCAAAAGACTACATGGCATTTTTGGCCTCTCGGTAAGTTTGCATAAAGTTTGATATGCTTATTATAACGTCAACTCTAAAGATATCGAACTTTTTACTCTGTTATGTTGATGTTTCTTTTAACCAAAGAAACCAACATTACTAACTCTATAGCTTGAGCACAGGAAGTACATTGATAATATAACTTAAGCACCTGAAATATGCTATAGCCTATTACCCAAAAGTCTTCATTGCATGTTTGGCCTCTCGGTAAGTTTGCAGAAGAAAGTTTGATATGCTAATTACAATGTCAACTCTAAAGATATTACACTTTTTCCTCCTCTTTTATGTTGATGTGGATTTTAACCAGGGAAACCAACATTACTAACTCTATAGTTTGAGCACAGGAAGTACGTCGATGATATAACTTTGAATCAACTTTAATCTCTTGGCATGTCCTTAAAAAATATCTGCAATGCTTGATCATTGATGTTGAAAATGTCTGACATTTTTTGTCTCTAACATCATTTTTGTAAGTTCCAACCAGGGAAAGGGTTACCTAGTACTACTAGTTTTTATTTCTGATCAATAGTATTATTAACCGAATATATTTCACACCCTTTTTAGCTCTTTGTACATTTGTGGAAATATCTCTGCCTCGTTGTATGTTGACGTGTCTTTAAGATCTCCAATGCTTTCCATCTCTTATGTTGTCAATTCTTACTAGGGAAGCTCATTCTACTAACCTATGTGAAATAGTTCGTTTACCCAAAAATATATATTTTTTGGTCTCCAGGAAAGATTGCAGAGAAATCTTTGCTCAACTGATTGTTGATGTGGATTTTGACTTGTGGATAGTTTTCACCTTTGCTTTGTTGATGTGAATTACACGAGGGAGTTGGACCCTACTGATTTTATTTTTTGAGCACCTAGAATACGTTAGTTAACCCTGAAACTTCACACCATTTAGGGAGATGAAAAGCAAGAGTTCAATTAACTAGGAATTTCTTTAGCATAATAGTTTGTAGAAGCTTTCCTTAATATTAAGATTTTGAGGACAAATGTGTAATCTGAAATATCTATCAGCAACTCCTCATTTGTGTAAATCTAAATGTTCTTTTGTTGCTTCTCATTCAGCCATTTCACATATCTTATGGGATGATTTAACTGTAAGTGAAGAGGAGTCACGGAATTTGTTTGAATCAACACCAGCTAAAGACTGTATGGAGCCTGAACTTGCTCCAACTTCCATGGCCAAACAAGGTGTTGTTGATTAAAATTCAGTAGCATACCAGACTCGCTGCCTTGTGATATTACAAAATTGGACCATTGCTAGACTACAGATTTTGGCCCTTATAGCAACTTATTGCTTTTCAGGGTATGGAGAACCAACCTCTTCGCCCCTTGTGGTGCAGAGAGATGCAGATAGTCCCCATTCAAAAAGACGCCGAATGCTGCATTTTCCTGATCCTACCATATGCAATGAACGTACTGAGTCTGGTATTGCAACATTTGAGGTAGGATTTTGTATGATGTTCTTATATTTCTATGCACATGCAAGTTTGAAGGAAAAAGCAGGCCTGACACAGAACATATGTTTCTATTACATTACTTGATAATGTTGTTAATACATATGGCATGGATATGCAATGTTATCAAACAGAAACACAGGCCATCACATGTGAGCTTATGTGGTAACAAAAATATATTGGTTGAATAAATTGTTGTTGTCAAAATTACCGATAGTTAAAAATGCTGTTCAATTACATTCAAATTTCATATAGCCTATCATATATACATTATATGATAAAATTCAAGAAGGCAAAATCATACAGGATTTTGTGAGTTTTTTTTAACAATCACTTGTTAGTAATTTGTGGTTTTGTATTTTAGGATGGCAGGGATTCATTTATTTCCAGATCTGGGGATCTACAGATTTCTAATAACACTCCACTTCAGTTGGCAAGCAATGGTATGAGATTTGAACACTTTTTGTTCTGTTTCTGAATGTTTTGTATTTACCTAAGGAATAACTCTGTTTTGGCTTATAGAATGTGCATATAGTTCTCCAAGTGGAAACATAGGACAAGTATCAGAAAGCTGGATGGAAAACTGTTTTAATGAAGGGGAATCACAATTTATGTCAGACGAAATGTAAGTTTGAAATTACGAGGATATTTTATTTTGTGGTAGTTAGGAAACAACATTTATACAATATTTATGAAAGTCCCTTTTTATTATGGATTTGATTTTGAATCCTAGCATTATATTTGCAGGAACGCTGCAGTGCCCTTTGATGATCAGATTGACATAACAGGTAAGATATGATAAATCCCAATTGATTAGGCTTTTCCATCAAAAGCAATAGTTTCACTATTAGTTGGCAGTTTTACTATTAGTTTAGTAAGTAGTTCAGAGGCATTTATGGAAGTTCCTATCTCTTAGGGTGGCTTAAACTTTAAACTGCCTATTTTTTTATTCGACTTTCTTTTGGATCATTAGGCAGTGCAAATCCCTCCCTTGATTGTTTTCTTCTGACTGATCCTTAACAATATCTGAACTTTAATAAATTATGTCTGTAAAATTTAAATGTATGATTGAAAAATTGTTTTTTGCTTTGTTGCAATATTGTACTTAAGCCACATGTTACATATCAGCACTACACCCTAAATGGATACCTTTCCTAGCATTACTATGGGATGATTGTGATGAATTATAAAATTTTATCTATAAGTATTTCCACTGCCCAAAGCTCCTATATGTGTTGTATTTGGCATATTGGTGTTTCTTATAGCAGGTACAATGAAGGACATTGCTGCAGATGTCTTTACTGAATACTTGATTTTGAAATTATGTAGAGTTTTGCTCATTGCAACCTTCTGAATCAGATGTTGAGATCCATCATGAACCTATGCCAAAAACTGTCTTAGCAGGTGATTCTTTGCTATTTAATATTTTTGAGTTAAAGCTACCGTAGTGTTGCTGTACTAAATGAAAGTCTCATCATAGTCTTCATATATATGTCATTTTTATGTCTGCTTCAGCCAAGAAAAAATGCTACCTTTCTGCAACCAAGCTAGTACTAAACGTAAGTCTCACAAGAAATTTCATATATATTTTATTTTTCTCTTTTTCAGCCAAGAAAACACATCACCAGTCTGCAACCAAGCTGGTAACTCCAGTTGCATACCCTTTCACTCTTCTTAAGCCATGTGGTGTACAAGGGGATGTGACACTGAATGACATCAACCAGCGTATTCTGATGCCACAATCGAGGCTTCGACATCATGGCAAATACTATGACACTGCATTGCAGTCTGCATCTTCACCAGCATTCTCAGGAAAAGCTGTAGTTGCTCTTACAAAGATCCATACTGAAGGGAAAGGAAGCATTACAATCATGAGAACAAAAGGATGAAAAATGAAAAGAAAACACAAAAGGCAGTCTTTCGAGGATGCAAACGTATCAGTTTCAGGGTTAGAAAATTTTTGCATCTCAAAATTCTAGAAAAAAGTCATCTTAGTTCCCAAAATCCATCAATTCCAAGACTGATGGCAGCCATCAATATTTTCACTGATGCAGTATCAATTTTTAAGTTTCTTGTGTAACTTATAATAATAGTTTTTAAGATGATTTTCATCTAACAGTCTAATGTTACCAGTACAAGAGACAGTTTCTGGTTGGATGTTAATGCGAATGTGAGATGTTAGGGCATTAAATATAACTATGCTTTGTTATCACTTGTGAGTAGTTTATGTAATTCCCATCGAGTCCTGTTGATTTGAATAATCAAGGTGTGTAATAGGGTAGTATGAACCAAGAATGGAGGATGTATGAAAATATTGAGTCTAATAGGCACAACCTGTTCTCATATTTTCAAAACACTCATACTTTGCCATGCTTTGGTTGGCTTCATATGAGCACACATTGAATGAAAGTATTATTTGCAAGGGCATATCCAATATTCCTTTGACTTTGCATGCTAGGAATCTGAAGTGGATTTTATGCAACACATCAAATGGCTTGTGTTTTAGGTAGATTAGCACCCAAACCCTCCACTCTCCTCAATACTACAACATATTTAAACCAGAGTTCACCCTTTCATTATTTACATATAAAGCTTTCATTGGGTTCTACAAGATACCCATAATATTTGCAAATCTTATTACTTAAGTGTTATATTCCTGTGTTGAGAATTTGTTCCACATTAGAAGTGGCAATGGAAAGCAAATTCTTGGATAGGAAGACAAGTCCAAATTAGTTCAATTGTATTTTTTCAAGTTGTGAGAGGATGAGGGAGGTTAGATGCAAACTATGAACTCATAGGATAAGAGGGAAACATTATATATTCTCTTAGTGAATTATCTCCAGCGATAGTTCTAAGTTGGTTTAATCAAAATTGCCAAACTTTGGTGGAATACATGCCTGATTTTTGTTTATGATTTCCTCGTCATTTTATTTTGTTGCACATTCAGTTATTTTTGTGTTTAAATGTGCCTTTAAATAGTTTGATTACCAATCAGTATTCTTCCAGTTACATAATAAAGTCTTTAAATTGAAATATATATATTTTTGCATCAAGTATACAATTCAAAGATACAAAAGTCTGCTCTATATTGCAGATCCATCATACAAAGGCCCCTTTAAGCACAAATATTGGAACCTAGAAATAATGGGAGCTATTGAGCATTATATCTATCAATTTTGATGAAATTAACAAAAAGTATAATTGCTAAATCCACAATGAAAAAAACACAAAATACTGGTTACAACCATTCCATAGAAAAAAAATATTGAGACACAGATAGATAAGGGGTAGTCTAGTAGAATTCCTGTGGATTGCTTAGGTAAAAGGTAACTACTGTAAAAGGTAGAATTCATAGTTGATGATTCTTTTTGATATTTCTTTCCATACTTGTTTGTATCCACATTACAAGCAAAGTATCTTACCCTAGGGAGCATGAACTATTTTAACGTAGTGTCGTCTTTTCAAAGTTATGGCAACCTCTAGAATGGCTTTGTGAATCCTAATCGTCACTCTAGTACACTACCAAACGATTTTAGGTTGAGGATTCATTTGGAGTAATCCATTTGTAGTTTGAACCCCACACATTAAGATTGGAAACACTCAGTTAAAGCGATCTTAATAGAATAGAATTAGTAATATTCACCTCTCAATCTCTTTCAACCATAACTCAAGGATTAGAGATTCCATTCCAAACTTAGGGTAATTCCACATATTTTAATTTATTGTTTGACTTAAAAGCTTCTCCCTTTAGTCATTTTTAGCCAAGACAAGCTCTTAGTTGTTAACTTAAGTCTACCTTACCATTCCCTTCTTGTTAACACTTGAAAATGGAAGGTCTCAAATTATAACTTAGGATAGGGGTATAAGTGTCATCTATGCTTTCCTCTTCTTTTGAGTCAATGTTTTCCTTACCTAAAGGGGGTTTACCTAAATACTCAGAATTCAGAATTTAAAAGATTGTGATTGAATCTAACATGAATGCTGGCAACTATTTGTTGAATTTTTAGCATTAGCATGAATTGTTTAAAATTTTGCAGACTGTAAGATAACAAAAGACAAGTGCAGTAGAAACATCAACAACATCACACACATTGAACACAATAGTTTTTCATAGGGAAACCTTTAAAGGACAAAAACCCCAAAAGCATTAGTAATTCATCTCTTAAATGAGATGATTGAGTTTCTCAATAATTCTCAAACCCTAATGGGTTTGTACCACAGATAAAAATCTCGGAAGATAAATTTTTCAGAAAAACCAAATTAGGGCTTTTTGCCCTAATTTCTTCTAGCTGCTCGGAATCTCAGATTAGCTGTCCAAGATAGTTTTCTTGCTGCCCAAGATTGCCTAGAACTGTTGCATGAGTGTACAAATGCCTTTTTGAAATGTATGGTTGCTGCCCGAGCCTCCTCTCTACCTTCTCGAGCTTTTTGTTGCTTGCTCGAACTCTTTTTACTTACTCAGATACTTATTTTAGTTGCTCGAATGCTTAGGTTGGCTGCTCGACAACCTTCTACAGCTGCCCGGATGCTTACGCTGCTGCTCGACAGCCTGCTATAGCTGCTTGAGCTCCTGTTGGAGTTGCTCGGGACAATTAGCAGCCTATGGAGGCTGCTGTGAAGAATTTGGGCTGCCCATGAAGGGTTTGACCTTGCTCGCGAAGGATTTGAGGTTGTTTGAGAAGAGTGAGAGGTCTGCCATGAAGGAGAAGGGTCTAGGGTTAGACCCTAGCTATGAAGAATGTGTAGATGGTGCTGCTCTATGTGGAACCCTAACTTAGGGTTTTCTGTGACAAGTGTGGGTGCCCTAGTTAGAATCCTCCATGCTAGGGCATAACCACAAAAGATTAACCTTCTCAGCGAAAATAACTTCCTTATGCAGCTGCAAGATGATGAGCAAGTGTGTGTGACAAAATGAAATGGATTGATCTTCTTTTATATCCTTTGCATCACCTGTAAGTGAACCAAAACTTAAAAGAACAAAATAATAATATTTTATTCTTTTATTACTTTGACTTTTACTTTTAGTGGTACTAAAGGTCTTTTTGCACTTTCAATTGACTCCATAGTGGTCTAAGGGTTCTTATGTATTTTTGACTTTTACTTTAGCCTTCTTCAAATGCCCTTGTGGTCAAAATAAGTGGTCATAGGGGTCCTTCATCCCCACTCAAAGTACATCATCATAAATAGAAAGAATTACTAATGCTTTTATCTCACACTCCATGTGACACCAAGGGTAGTGAATGTAGAAATTCTGAGTTTCACTGCTTGCTGGTTTATGTTAACATTTCATGTTTTTCACTTATAGCCGGTTTTGCATTGGCTGAAAGTTACTTAAGAAATTTGCTGAACAATTAAACACACAGTAAAAATACTAACAGGCTGAAAAACACATTTTCCAAACACACCATAAAAAATATAGACTCAGAGATTTTTGGCCAATGGCCCTGGAAAAACCCACAAGGGGAAAACCAGTCAGGGAGAGAGAGATATTATTATTTCTTCTAGGAAAAATTTCAGACAACCATTTACAGTCAAAATATAACTTATCTCTACCAACGCAAATAACCCAACAGGCTGCCTTGATTTCTGTGCATGAACTGTCTCGATTTCTGTGCTATTTTCTTCTCAAAAATTGCCAAAATAACAGTCTATATCAGTCGTCGATTTCTGTGCCAGAATGCCCTTGATTTTTGTGCTAGAACAGTCACAAATTTGTACTGTACGGACTGCATTAAATGCAGCCGTACGACCCTCGAAAATTGAGCCACAAAACTTTGCCTGTGCCTTGGGAAACGTGCCAGATTTCTTCCTTGAAATCTGTGCTTGATTTTTCTTGGAAAAACGTGCCCAAACTGTCCTGGAAAACCGTGCTGAAACCGTACTGTACGGCTGCAATAAATGAGGTTGTACTTCACCTCAATTTCTGTGCACAATAAATGCTGGCTGTACCTTCACCTTGAAACTCGTGCCAGTAGTTAATGATCTTGGTTTTCGTGCCACTGAAAATCACTCTCAGCTCAGTCTGGGAATTTGTTCCCTTGCTCTCCTTCAACTCTCTCCTTCTTCACAAAATGAACAAGTGAAGTGGAAATGCCTCCCTCAACCCTTTTTGACTAAATCCTAAGTGGGCATCTAATCCAATGGTGGAGAAAGATCCAATCCAATGGCTGATATTCAATGAGAGTAAAAATCCCTTTTATTTAAATCACTTAAATAAAATTACTCACCCACTTAAATTTATCAAAAGGTGACTTTAAGTTTATAAAGTCCCATTAAGTAGCTTTTAATGTGAGGGTCACCTTTTTCCCCCTTCTAAGTGACTTAGGCAAAAAGTCACTTAGGGAACAACTGCCTAGGTACAAAAACGAACACTCCCTCTTACCGAGGAAGGTGTTCTGCACCACTCCCAACTTATCTCTGAAGAAGACAAACTTCCCCCTCCCCAAAGACTTCGTCAGAATGTCTGCTACCTGCTCATCAGTGGATATATACTGAAGCTCAACTGCCCCTCTCTGAACGTAGTCACGGATGAAATGGTATCTGATCTCAATGTGCTTTGACCTGTCATGGAACACTGGATTCTCAGAGAGCTGAATGCAACTCTGATTGTCACAGTAGATCACCGTAGCCCTAAGCTGCTGATCAAATAAGTCTACCAATAACTTGCGAAGCCACAGCGTTTCACAAGTAGCTTGACTGGCTGCCATATACTCAGCCTCAGCAGAACTCAATGCAACGGACTTCTGTTTTCGACTGAACCACGACACTGCTACCGAGCCCAAACTGAAACAACAACCGGAAGTGCTCTTCCGATCCCTCACACAACCTGCCCAGTATGAATCTGTGAACCCAACCAAGCTGACTCCACTCGAACCCCTGTAGTCCAGACCATAATCCACTGTACCTGCAAGATATCTCAATATGTGCTTTGCGGCAGTCCAGTGCACACTCCTAGGCTCAACCATGAACTGACTAAGAGTGTTCACCGCAAAACACAAGTCTGGCATGGTATTGACCAGATACATCAAAGACCCAATGAGCTGACGATACAAAGTGGGATCCACCAACTTACCCTCAGAAGCATGAAGTTGCTTCTAGTTGGTGATCATAGGTGTACACATCGGCTTGCAGTCCTCCTTCCGAAATCTCTTCAGAATATCAACTGCATACTTCCCATGTCCAAGGAAAATATGTCCAGGCTCCTGCCAAACCTCCATCCCCAGATAGTAATGCATCAGTCCAATGTTAGTCATCTCATACTCCGATGCTAGATCTCTCTTGCAATGTGCAATGAGACGCTCAGCACCTGTGATAAATAGATCATCAACATAAAGCAGAAGAATGAGCGGATCTCCCCCAACCACAATGAAGTAAAGGTTGGGATCAGCCTCACTCTTCTGAAATCCCATCGATGTCAAGTATGTATCAATCCTGGAGTACCAAGATCTAGGAGCTTGCTTCAGTCCGTACAAGGCTTTCCTCAGCCTGCACACATGAGAGTCTCTCCCATGAATCTCAAATCCCTGTGGCTGCTCTAAATATACCTCCTCCTGCAGAAGACCATTGAGAAATGCAGTCTTCACATCCATCTGGTGGATCTTCCAACCCATCTCTGCTGCTATAAATATCACTGCCCTGATAGAAGAATACCGAGCAACTGGAGCAAATGTCTCATCATAGTCAACTTCCTCAACCTGTGAGAACCCCCACGCCACAAACCGAGCCTTGTACTTCTCCACACTGCCATCCGCAGCATGCTTTATCTTGTAAAGCCACCTGGAAGTCACAACTGACTTCCCTTCAGGTCTCGGCACTATCTCCCAAGCATCATTCTTCATGATGGAATGGTACTCTTCCATCATGGCATCTCTCCATACCAGATGTTGGGAATCCTCCTCAAATGTGGATGGCTCAGAGTCACCAAGGCATGCCACAAGAGCCATATCATCCCTGTCCGGCACCACACCAAGCATGTTTGGCTCCACTACTGTCCTGATCCTCTCCTGGGGCCTACCAAATGCCTCAGCTTCCTTCAAGGTCTCCTGAAGCCACTTAGGCTTCCTCTTCCTTGAAGGCTGCTCCTCCTCATCTGAGGAAGTCCTAGTACTTGAAGGTCCAACACCCCGAGGACCAGTAACTGATGAACCTGTGCCTGACGATCCTATAATCTGAGGACTCAAACTTGAACCTGTCCCTGAAGTGCTAGCCACCTGAATCACTGAACCTGTAGACGCTGTGCCTGTACCCTGTGATCCAGTCCCTCCAGAAACCTGTGGACCTGTAAGCTGCATCGAAGAAGCCTGTACCAATTGAGGTGTGGGAGCTGGTGTCTCCCCCTGCTCTAACTCCCTAGACTTCTTGAAGGCTCTCTCCTCATCAAACTTTACTTCCCCTCATCAAACTTTACTTCCCGTCGGACAACAACTCTCCTCGAGCTAGGTAAGTAAAGCCGATAGGCCTTCGAAGTCTCATCATATCCCACAAAGATGCCTCTCTCTGCGGTGGGATCAAACTTCGTCCTCTTCTCAGAAGGGACGTGAGAGTAAGTCAACGAGCCAAATATGCGAAAGTGGCCCACCTCAGGTTTCTTGCCTGAATACATCTCCTTAGGAGTCTTGCTCCCCACTGCCCTGTGAGGACTCCTGTTCTGCAGATAAACTGCAGTGCTACATGCCTCTGCCCAAAGAAAGAAAGGTAACCCCTGATCATGAAGCATCGCTCTGGCTGCCCCCACAATCGACCTGTTCTTTCTCTCTGCTACTCCATTCTGCTCAGGAGTGTAAGGAACTGTCAGCTGTCTCTGAATGCCCTCCTGTCTGCAGAATGCATCGAACTCCTTGGAGGTATACTCACCCCCATTGTCCGATCTCAAGATCCGGATCTTCCTCCCCGTCTGTTTCTCCACAAGGGCTTTGAACCCTTGGAAGACTCTCAACACAAGCTCGGACTTCTTGCTCCTCAAGAAGTAGATCCAGGTCTTCCTGGAGTAGTCATCAATGAAGCTGATGTAGTACTCAAAGCCTGTCAAAGACAAGGATGACATAGGACCGCATATGTCAGTATGGATAAGATCAAGCACCCCGGCAGCGCTCGTGTCACTGCTCGGAAAAACAGTCTTGGTGTACTTTCCCAAAGCACACCCCCTGCACACATCACTCTGCTCAGTGCTGAACTCCGGTAATCCTGTAACCATGCTCCTCAACAATCTAAGAGGTGGGTGATGTAGGTGGGCCATCCTCTGATGCCAAAGCTCACATAGGTCACTGCTGCTGCTGTGTACTAAAGCACACTGTGGCTGAAACAAGAGCTTGTACAATTTTCCACACCTGACTCCAATGTCCATGGCACTGGACATACCTATAGCTCTGGGATACATCTGCACTCTCCCATCTGAAAAGCACACCCCAAGACCCCTGTCCTCAATGGTGGAAACTGATACAAGGTTCTTCTTCAGCCCAGGGACATACAACACATCCCTCAGAGTCATGAGACTCATCGACTCCCTCTGAAATGTGATGGTCCCCCGACCAACAGCTCTAACAACGGTGTTGTCTCCAAGGACAACCTCCACATCTCTACCTGTCTCAGATAGCTCTGAGAACATCTCTCGAGCTCCAGTCATGTGGCTCGAGGCTCCACTGTCAATATACCAAATAGAAGAGGTGGATGGACCCCCCTGATGACCTGCCAACAAAGAATGCTCTATATCCAAATCCATGTCTATGCTGGTGGCTAAAGAGACTCTCTCTCTCTCTCCATCTGTCCAGCATAAAGGGAAAACTCCCTCTGAAATGCATCACTAAACTCATCAACCTCTGTTGAGGCTGCAGTCTGCTGTCCCTGTCCCTTCTTCTTCTTCTTGCTTGGACACTGTGAGGCATAGTGCCCAAACGCCTGACAAGCATAACACTTGATTTTACTCAAGTCTTTCTTCTGCCCACTCTGCTGTTGCTGCTTGGCCCCACCCTTCTTGGGACCGTTCTTCTTCTTGCCCTTAGCTGCCAAAGCCACATTCTCATCATCAGCCCCACTGTGAGATGTACTACCCTGTACAAGACCTCTCCTGGTCTCCTCCTGCACAAAGTCATCCCAAAGTCTCTCCCAGTCAGGTAGGTTCTCTCTGCCCACTATAGCTTGCACAAAAGCACCCCGGGACTTTGAAGCCCCATTCACTGCTGTGCGTACAAGCTCTGTAGGGGCCACCACCTCCCCAACCGCTGCAAGTTCATCCTTAACTGCAGAAATCCTAGTAAGGTATGCTGTGACTCCCTCACCCCCATTCATCTTTATACTTTTGAGTTTTTCTCTGAGAACCATCTTCCGGTTCTCATTGGTACTCTCATACAAACTGGTCAAGGCTGTCCACATCAAGTGTGCCCTAGTCTTGCCTGAAATGTGAGGGATAATGTGGTCTTTAACCGCATCAAGAATAATCCTTCTAGCTTTACAGTCCTGTTTGTTAAAGGCTGATAGGGTTGCTGCATCTGTAGATGCGGGTATGACAATCGGATTTGCTGTAGTGTTCCTAACTACATCCGGCCATAACTCATTCTCCTCCAATAACAGTAAAATTCTGGCCTTCCACGGCACAAAATTCCCTGTCCCATCCAGCCTATCCTCCAATCTAAGTCCTGTAGCCATCTCTACACCAACCCAACAAAGTGTTGTTCATTGACAGAAGGTAAAATACTAAAAATCCGAGTTCTGAAATTTTTTGTGTGTCAGCAAACTATCACTGTTTTCAGCCCCCAAGCTCTGATACCATGTAGAAATTCTGAGTTTTACTGCTTGCTGGTTTATGTTAACATTTCATGTTTTTCACTTACAGCGGGTTTTGCATTGGCTGAAAGTTACTTAAGAAATTTGCTGAACAATTAAACACAGTAAAAATACTAACAGGCTGAAAAATACATTTTCCAAACACACCATAAAAAATATAGACTCAGAGATTTTTGGCCAATGGCCTTGGAAAAACCCACAAGGGGAAAACCAATCAGGGAGAGAGAGATATTATTATTTCTTCTAGGAAAAATTTCAGACAACCATTTACAGTCAAAATATAACTTATTTCGACCAACGCAAATAACCCAACAGGCTGCCTTGATTTCTGTGGATGAACTGTCTCGATTTCTGTGCTATTTTCTTCTCAAAAATTGCCGAAATAACAGTCTATATCAGTCCTCGATTTCTGTGCCAGAATGCCCTCGATTTTTGTGCCAGAACAGTCACAAAATCGTACTGTACGGACTGCATTAAATGCAGCCGTACGACCCTCGAAAACTGAGCCACAAAACTTTGCCGGTGCCTTGGGAAACGTGCCATATTTCTTCCTCGAAATATGTGCCTGATTTTTCCTGAAAAAACGTGCCCAAACTGTCCCGGAAAACCGTGCTGAAACCGTACTGTACGGCTGCAATAAATGAGGCCGTACTTCACCTTGATTTCTGTGCACAATAAATGCTGGCCGTACCTTCACCTTGAAACTCGTGCCAGCAGTTAATGATCTTGGTTTTCGTGCCACTGAAAATCACTCTCAGCTCAGTCTGGGAATTCGTTCCCTTGCTCTCCTTCAGCTCTCTCCTTCTTCACAAAATGAACAAGTGAAGTGAAAATGCCGCCCTCAACCCTTTTTGACTAAACCCTAAGTGGGCATCTAATCCAATGGTGGAGAAAGATCCAATCCAATGGTTGAGATTCAATGAGAGTAAAAATCCCTTTTATTTAAATCACTTAAATAAAATTACTCACCCACTTAAATTTATCAAAAGGTGACTTTAAGTTTATAAAGTCCCATTAAGTAGCTTTTAATGTGAGGGTCACCTTTTTCCCCCTTCCAAGTGACTTAGGCAAAAAGTCACTTAGGGAACAACTGCCTAGGTACAAAAACTAACAGTGAAGCCTTGGAGAAGATCACAAAGCCCACAAATCGAGGGTCGGAGTGCCTCACATGCCTAGACCCGGTCTAGGGCTTATAGTGATATCATGGTAACAGACCAGGTGCCTCAGCCATAAACTGCATAATTTGACCCAAGGTCAAATACTTGGGAACAGACCAAGTGCCTCCATTCTCCTAGAGAATGGCCCTCATCCCTAAGCTGAGTCCCCCAATACTAGATTGTTTCATCTTCTTGGTAACTGACTAGGTGCCTCCATTCAAAGAATGGTCACTCAGCTCTAGAAGAGAAAACACGTACGGTACGAACTGCACGGTTTCAGCACGGTTTTGATCTGAAACCGTCTCTGATGAAATGATACTTCATTTCAATATGTTTTGATCTGTCATGAAACACCGGGTTCTCTGAAAGCTTAATGCAACTCTAATTATCGCAATGGACGATCATTGAGTCAAGCTTTCCACTGAACATATCAGATAGAAGTTTCCTGAGCCAAACTGCTTCCTTGCAGGCATCACTTGCAGCAATATACTCTGCCTTAGCTGTACTTTAAGCTATGGAACCTTGTTTCTTGCTGGACCAAGAGATCATTGCAGATCCCATACTAAAGTAGTAACCATATGTGCTTTTCCGTTCTACTGCATTGCCAACCCAATCTGAATCAACATATCCTCCTAACAATACTCCACTATTGGAAGTATACCTGAGCCCATAAGTGATAGTACTTCGCACATATCTGAGTACATGTTTGGCAACTACCCAATGTATGTGCTTCGGATCAGACATGAACCAACTCAGAGCATTCACTGTGTAACAAATGTCTGGTCTCGTGTGTACGAGATACATCAAGGATCCAATGAGCTGTCTGTCTAGAGTAGAGTCCACTCCTTGTGAACTGGTGGTTGAGTCTCATAACTTTGTCAAGTTGGTAGTCATGGGTACGCTCATGGACTTGCAATTCTGCATCCCAAATCTTTGCAAGATGTCCACTGCATACTTCCCTTGTGTCAGGAAGATCTTGCATGGCTTTTGCTAGACCTCTAAGCCAAGAAAATAATGCATCAGACCAAGATCCTTAATTTCAAATTTAGAGGTAAGCTCCCTCTTACATTGTGCTATCAATTGTTCCTCACCTGTAAGGAACAAGTCATCCACATATAGGACAAGGATCAAGATATGATTATGAACAACCTTAAAATACAGATTGGAGTCAACAATACTTTTGGAAAACCCCAAGCTGTGGAGGAATCCATCCATCCTCGCATACTAGGCTCTTGGAGCTTGTTTGAGTCCATACAAGGATTTTTTTCAGTTTACACACGTGGGTCTTATTCCCATGAGTCACAAAGCCTTCAAGTTGTTCAATGTAGACTTCCTCATCAATCTTGCCATTGAGGAAGGATGTTTTTACATTCATCTGATGTAACTTCCATCCGAATACTGCAACAAAAGAAATGATGGTTCTGATAGTAGTATACCTGGCAACAAGAGCAAATGTCTCATCATAGTCAATGCCTTCTTTTTGAGTAAAGCCACGAACTACAAATATGGATTTATTGTAACACCCCGGTTTTGACCCTGTTGCATTAGATGTATATGATGTATGTATTGTAAATGATCATGGTGTGGAGCTAAAGGCCAAGGCCCCACCATCGATCGGTTATGCTATGTTTTGGATTTAAATTTGTCACCGAGTGTATATTGGGGCATGCGGCATACGTTTTAAGTTTATCATCATGTAAATATGCATCCATAATTAAATGAACTTGACCAGCTACGATCGCGGCAACTAAAATGAGAAAGGGGCATGATTTTCCCAAGGATGAGGATGTGGGGGAATTTGTCCAACTTTGGCCAATAGGGTGAAAATCCATGTGTCTTATTACCTTGTTTTGTTCCAACCACTTTCATTAAGAAAGGCTGCTGGTGGTTGAGGCAGTTATGATCTTTGGGAGTGGGGTGGCAGGACTGTCAGTCCTCACCCACATGCACACTCCACCCACTGTTGACTTCACTATGGCAGTAAAAACTTTCACGCACTCTCCAATTCACGACCTCACGATTTTGCTGTTCACCTCCATAGTTTGTTCCTTCCTCACGTAGCTCATCCACACGCAGGGATTTCACTCTCCATGACTATGCTGAAGGCTCACACACACCCACTTCCGCGTCCTCTCTGGGGGCTGTTCATTTTCGCGCCTGAACCATTGCCCGTTCATTAGTCTCTCACGCACAGGATTTCCTGGTTTTAACCACGTAGTTTTTCCTTTGCGAATTTGAGAATGGTGTGGCTCCGTCCTTTGCTCAGGGGCTAATTTGTGGGTTCTGCATTGTGGCTGTATATGCACCGGTCGGGATACTGTAAATTCGTCTCCAAGTGTGGTCTGCATATGTTTTTC
>LPNX010699518.1:117915-160631 GCA_001517045.1 Pseudotsuga menziesii | reverse complement strand
AATTTTATGATTTTCTTTCCAACCCTCACTGTCTTACCAACCTGTTATACACTTTGCTCTTTTCTGTGAATATTTGTATCTAATGATCTGTGATATATAAAACCTGTATATACATATGTTATATTGTGATTTTGTTCCTAAAAGCTGTACAAACCTATGATACTAGCCTTAGGTTTTATTTTAGTCTGTATTTTGATTTGATTTTATTTTGATTTAGTCTTTATCAGACTTAAGATTTCCTTAAGCTTGGATCCCGTAGTCTAGGTCCAACTCTAGGGATAACATCTTCTGGCGCCATTGCCGGGGACGGAGGAGTGAAGATAATCTTCCCCGGGAAAGAATGACAAAGATCAGACCCAGCTCTTGACGGTGGACAGGAGCAGGGCATTAGTTAGACTACAGATTGGTTCACCGGGCGACTCCATATTTGAAGAATCCAGAGGCGATTTTACAAGAGTTCAAAGCTTAGATGATGATTTCATTTGAATGATGAGGACTTCTGATCTAGCTTCTATTGTTTCAAGGTATGCATGTCTAGATTTTGCAGAGCTTCCTGGTTTTCCGAATCGTCTTCCTTCGGATGAATATTTATTGAGCAATGGTCCTAAATTCAATGGAGAAGATCTGCGTTTAGCTGTGAACCACATATCTAATTTTCGTGACTTTGCATAGTTACTCAGAGTTAAACATGAAGATGTCTTCATTAGATTATTCTATGATTCATTACAGGGGAAGTGTAAAAGTTGGGTTGAAAATTTGCCTGTTGGGTCAATTAGATCATTACCGGGTTTTTGGCTTATATTTCTAAAGAGATGGATGGGAAATACAAAGTCTAGGGCAGATTCTCTTTCCATTAACGATTTTAAGGAATGGAGTGATATGTACACTGATGAGGAACAAGAGGAACGTTTTTCTTCCATTTTTTCTTATTATCTAAAGTCAACCTCATGTAACTCAGAATCTAAAGTCATCTTTTTAAAAGAATTTGCTGCACACATTGAGAAAGAGATTGAAGCCGTAGAGGTCAAAATACAGGATTTGTCCTTTCAGAGCCCTTTTCAGCTGTCTTTTGATATCAAGATTGAGAATAAGGACGGGTTTGATAATCCAAAACTGAGAAAATGGTATGACCCTGTAGCTGAATACATCGAGGAATTTATCGAGTCAAGGTTTCAGTATACATTTTATGATAAATTTGAAAATCAAAATTTCAGACAGATGATAATTATAGTTCTTGTTTTCAGTTTGCTTATCCACAGATCAAGACGTTCATTAAGCATTCAGATACTTGTATGGCTTCACTGGAAGCATGATTTTACCTGATCAAAAGAAAGTAGTTTTGATTAGTGTAGAAGCTGTAAATAAATAAGCTTGATGCTTCAAGCATTTCTTTAAAAGTTTGTACAGTGTGATCAGATTGTTGTGCGAAGATTATTTCAGTTTGTAGAATAAGATCAGTCAGTGGTTGGATAAGTAGCAGAGATTTTTGATGAAAGACTCCAGCCCAATGGAAACAAGGCACTTGGTCTACTTATTCTTGGCAGCTCACAGGGAGCATGCCATCCCTAGACAGAGCCAGATGTTATCTCTAGGATTGTTCCTAGTGTTTATTTTTAAAATTTTTGATTTTGATTGGGTTTTATGGTTTTTAAATTTTGATTTGTTTCATATTTTATGTTTATACCTGGTTGGTCATGCCGAGTCAATCAGAGCGAGAATTCCTCAGTAAACTAGTCAGTATGGTCTTAGGAGGTTCCTTCATGGTAAACATCATCCTACAGCATAAATATTCGATCTTCTCAGCTTTCCAAGTTTGCTACTGTTCAAAACAGAATTGTATATAGAATCACCTGATAAGCCAGAAGCACATGACTTGTGGCATTGCTTGCTACTTTGGAAGTGGTGGATATTCCCACTATAAAGATTGTCACATGGAGCGTTTGGTGATGGTTGGCGACATTGGTAAGGCTGATAGGCCTGGTATAATCAAAGGAATTGGCATTTGGGAGCTTGATATGTTTGAATTGCGAGAGATTGCACGAATGCCTCATAAATTCTTTCAAGGATTTGGGGAATTTGATGATGTCTTTTCCAGCAGTGGTACCGATGAGCTGAAGTTTGCGGATCTCTTGTCACAGAGGAACAGCCTCATGCAATGTTGATACCAATCGAATATTTTTTAATGGGATATGGGCTTTACAGGCCGCCTCAGTTGTCATCAAGTCATGGATCTAGCCTAATTAGTCCTTCAGATTCGTACATCTTTGCTGACTTGCTCTCTCCAGAGAGTCTAGGATTGAATCTCAAACCTATAAAGACACGCCTGGCAGTGAAGAGTATCCACCACCGATTTGTATATACATTCATAGCTATGGATCTCCTGCTTTGCTTGTTTTTGACACAAATCTGAGATCATGGAAATAGTCTCAAAAATGCCCTGTTACCAAGAGGTTTCCTCTTCAGCTTTTCACAGGATTTTGCTTTGATCCCAGGCTTGGAGTTGGCGTCTAGTTCATCTTTGCAGTGGGACTACGAATCGGATTTCTGGGCAATTGGGCAGCTGTTTCCGATTATTCCTATCCACAGGCTCAATGAGCGGCCTACTGTGTGTGCTGTTCTCACCGATCTCACTTGCGACAGCGATGGAAAAGTGGAAACATTCATAGGAAACAATGATGATGGAAAGCATGGCTTAGCTCTGCATTCTTTCGAGGAAAGGAGCGAGCCATACTATTTGGAAATGTTCTTGGGCGGTGCCTATCAGGAGGCACTAGGAGGGCTTCATAACTTATTCGGTGTTCCAAACGTAGTGCATGTTGTGCAGAGCAGTGGCCCTCATTGCTTTGCCATTACAAGAGCTCTTCCTGGTCAGACCTCAGCCGATGTGCTTCGTTTGATGATGCATGAACCAAATATGAGGTTCAATTCTCTCAAGTGTCGGATTGAGGAATCCCTTCATGGCGATGATGAATACGACATGGACTCTGCTGTTTTCAATCTGAACACCATTGCTTCCACATTCAACTCTATGCCATGTCTCTCGTCCTCATCATAGGAGGCATGCTCTCAAGCTCCTGCGTGTATGCTTGTCATCAGTTCTGAATCTGAAGGGAAATATTGCAGGTGAAGGAGTTACTCCGGGACATTGGAGCACGATGCTGATGTCATCCATTGATCCATCGAGGTGCAGAACTGAAACATTGAATTTGAAGGACGACCAGGCATCTCAGCATCTCCTGTCGTTGTTGCAGAAAGGAGATCAAAAGTCAGCTATGACTCAAGATCTCAGGGAAAAGTATGTTGCCCCTAAAGGAGCTGATCAACACGAGGATACAGGTAATGCTGAGAAAGTTGGATATCCAGAGAAAATTGGGGAAGCTCAGACACTGGAATTGCTATTTGGGAAAGCATTCATGAAGGAGCTGCGTTCTGCAGATGCTCCCGTTTCAGTAAAACCACCTGTTTCAGGAAAATCATTTTCCAGCGATGTATCTCTAGGAGGTAATGAACTGGAATCATCATTTACAATGTCTCTGAATTCTCAAAAGTCACTTCCAAATGCAGAGTTTGAGACAGGTATCGACAAACTTGATGTCAGTTCATCATCTATGAAAATGAACATGAAGGATGGTAAAAGAGTAGTTCTACAATCACAACAGTTGTCATTAGATGGCAATGCATATAGATCTGATCAGGATCTGTGGCCCAACTCATCGAATCGAAACATTGAGATTCAGAGCAGCATTGGTAATTCCCAGTTTGAAAATGCAAAGGGTATAGGCACTGGAAATTTTGCTCTATTAGGCACAGTGGCTAAAGCCAAGTCAAATGCCATGGATGAAGGAGAATATTCTAGTAGTTTGATTTCTGATTTTGGAAGCTAGCAGAAGTCCAAATAGACGAATTTTGCCAACACCGTCAAGGGCTGGGAGGTCTTTTGCAAGTTTTACACGTAGTCGTACTCGCCGAGGAAATGAAAGCCCAAGTGGGGAGATAAATGGTGGCGCTTCTGATTTTGCTTCAAAGTTACTCCACTTGGCATGGAAACCAATTCTGTTTGTTGACAGATGTTTCTCTTAGTTTACACTTGTGCTAAAAAACTATTTAAAAGGGATTTCCCTATTTTTGTGAAGGCTGGATCCTTAGAAATAGGATCTCATATTTAGCTTCAACAAACAGATATTTAGTATTTAAGCAGAGTCTCTAGAAGAGACAATGGGAGGGGAGTGAAGAGGTCTCGACTGGGCAGAGCTCTTCCTTTGAGGAGAGCGCAGGGGACTGCAGAGGTTGGCAGTTTTGGGATGATGTTGGATGTATTATGAACCATTCTGTATAGCATAATATCTTTGCAGCTTCACAGGTTCTAGCTTTGAATGTCATATGATGATGTTTTGTTGCTGTGCATTATAAACTATTTTCCTTGATAATTCTTTTATATCTGTGGTCATTCATAATCCATGTTATAATTCTTATTGAAGGAAATAGTTATCTTTATGTTTTATAAACAGCTACAGTTACACTTTATATTTCAGGATCATAGAATCCTTTGTATGAAATGCTGTTTTGAATGTTATGTTATTTGAATTTTATGATTTTCTTTCCAACCCTCACTGTCTTACCAACCTGTTATACACTTTGCTCTTTTCTGTGAATATTTGTATCTAATGATCTGTGATATATACAAGCTGTATATACATATGTTATATTGTGATTTTGTTCCTGAAAGCTGTACAAACCTATGATACTAGCCTTAGGTTTTATTTTAGTCTGTATTTTGATTTGATTTTATTTTGATTTAGTCTTTATCAGACTTAAGATTTCCTTAAGCTTGGATCCCGTAGTCTAGGTCCAACTTTAGGGATAACAGGTGGAGTATGCGGGTATGTCCTCATCCATTTCTACTTGGAGAGCTTTTGTAAGCGCATATTTGTAATTCTTGAATGTCTCCAGGATTATATGTCAGTGAATTTTTTGTGATAAACCTACAAGAAACCACTGGATTAATAATTTTTCATCTATAACATAGTCCAATTGGCTAAGAAGGTCTTTCCATCGCTTATCATCGTCGCGGACAGTTTCTTCTGGCTTCTACGATGTTCTTTTTAATTTCTTTGCTGCTAGATGTTTGCATCTGGAGTTTTGAAAAATGATAGAAATTGTGCTTTGATCTCGGATTTGGTTGCTTGAGGTTGTCTTTCAAAAAAGGTCATATACCAAGTTAATGCCCTTTTCCTCAAGGAACCGATGAATATTGCCATTTGCTTGTCTTCGTCCGTAACTTGGTTAGCCTCCCAAGTTGACTCACAAACGAACCAATGTCATCTAGGGTCCTCATCCCCCTCATATAGAGGAATGTGTGCTGACCCATGACCCATGTCAGTATCACTGTCACTGCTTTCAAGAGGTGGCAGTGGTGGAGGTGGGGGTGGGGGTGGTGGGTTTATTTGCTTATTCCTCGCTGCAAAACTATCGTCAACGAAACTTTCATCTCCGTCGGTTTTTTTTGTCATTTCATCTTCGACCAATAGTTGATTGATTTCAACTTCTTCTGTTGATGTCCAATTGCAGTTGCCTATCCGCAGTTCTGAATGGTTTGTGTCCTCCAAAACTATATTTGGTAGGGGGGTGCTCCTTCATGTGTCGATAAAATTAAGTGGATACTTCGGTTGGAGGGTACATCTTGAAAGGTAACCCAATTTCCTTCTTCTGGTCAACGAATGATGAGGTTTCTTCCAGTGTATGTCTCATCGTCTAGTCGACTCAATATACCAAAGTCACCAGCTCCTAGTCGGAGGTCCTCTTCGACAATAGTCTGTATCTCGGTATGCGTATTCAACAGAGATAGAGATGCTCCTTCTTGGGGAGCTTCTAATTGGAGAGCTTCTAGCTTCTCTATCCATAATTCTTCTTCCATAGGGGATGCCTCTTCTTCCACGCCTTCTTCTTGTCAGTCATGACCCAACTCAGGCGGATTTCTTTCCTGGTCGGTCGTCCTATTACTCATTCCTCTGTGTAGCACTAAGGCTCTTTCTTGTCTTTATTCCCTCCTTTGTTGTCTCTCTTCCATCTCTATTTTCTGAACGTCCGACATACCTTTGTGTGATACTATCTTCTTCATTTCCCTTTTGTTTGACTTCTCATTACTGGTGATTGGTATCTGCTTCTAGTTGACTAGAATCCACTCCACTTTATCCCAACATATGACCAGCTACCCCCCCATAGCCTACCCGACGCTTTAGAAATCCCAGATAGTTCGGTCTATTTGCTTAGGAAGTATTCCCACTCCCTTTCGGCAATGAATTTTTCCCACCTCTTTTTATTTTCTGCCCAGTTAGGGTTTAATGGCGATCCGTGAAGTGATGGACGAGGTTCGACAATATGACCCACTCCCTTCTCGATTAGGAACTTAAACAGCAAGGTCGGTAAGGAACACATAAATTGCTCGGTGAGGTCTGAGTAAAATTTCTCCTTAATGGTTTCCACCGAAGTTCTATCTTCTACTGCTTGCTCCTCGTAGAAGTCACCAACGATTTTTTTGAACCTCAGATCAGTTTTCCTAGCAAATGTTGATCTTTAGTTCCTTCCAGCTTTTTCATATAGGATTTTCTTCAGAAGTTGGGGCACTGATTCTACAAACTTCTCATGTGTTTCTGTAAAAAATATTTCTTTTGCTTGTGCGATCGTCAATCTGTTTCTTCGTGCATAATTCTGCAAATAATTTGCAATTTTATGTTCCCACCAGTCCTTAATATCCTGTTTTAATATCATCTATTTGCATACATCTCAGACATGTACTACCAGCAATGGAACCAATGTTGTAATCTCACAGATCACATAAGGTTATCAATAATACATACCGAAACATACATACATAACAGAGACAAGAGATAAGAACAAGTAGATGAATTAACAGAATATATTAACATGAATGGGTCCATACAATATAGAGAACTGAACTGAGTTCTCTTTTGGATCAACATCCTAATATATATGATTACAAAATAGTTACAAAATAACTACCTATCGGTTCAGTGAACCGACATGACCTTAGGTGGCCGACCTAATCTCTAGTTTAGTCGGTCGATCGACTAAGTCGGCTATCATTCAAGTTGACTTACCGACTTGCTCCTCCAACAGTCATCATGCCATTCAGGATTACTAATGCCCCAACTATTTTTATGTGTTTAATGAACAACATTATGCATAAGTATCTAGATAAGTTTGTAGTCGTGTTCATCGACGATATATTAATCTATTCAAAAACTGAAGAAGAACATAAAGAACATTTAAAAATTGTTTTGCAAGAGTTACAAGATCATCAACTCTTTGCAAATTTTAGTAAATATGATTTCTTCAACGATAAGATACAATACTTAGGTCATGTGGTGACCAAGGAAGGGATTTCAGTAGATCCCAAAAAGATAAAGGCGATCGAAGATTGGCCAGTTCCTAAGGATGTAACTGATGTTAGATCTTTCATGGGAATTACTGGTTACTACCGAAGCTTCATTGAAGGTTTTTCGAGGATCATGAATCCAATAAATTCCTTGTAGAAGAAAGGAAAGAATTTTGATTGGAACCAGAAATGCGAGGAAAGCTTTAAAAAGTTAAAAAATTTATTAACCAACGCACATATTTTAAGAATAGTTGATCCAAATAAAGAATTTGTAATGTGCACTAATGCCTGCAATGATGGCTTAGGTGGTGTTCTGACTCAATAAGGGCATGTTATTTCCTATGAGTCTCGAAAATTAAAAATTCATGAAAAGAATTATGCAACTTATGATCTGGAATTAGCAGCTGTTATACATGCTCTAAAGATGTGGCAACATCACCTAATTGGCAGAAAATTTATTTTAATGACTGATAATAAAGGATTAAAGTATCTTTTAGATCAGCCTAATCTAAATGCCATGCAAGCTAGGTGGCTAGCTTTTCTAAGTGAGTATGATTTCAAAATCCAACACATTAAAGGTAAAGAAAATAAAGTTGTCGATGCATTAAGTAGGAATGCAAGGGATGAATTTTGCAACAGTTATCAGCACTTATATGACAGATTTGGATGAACATCTTAAAGCAGGAATAGAATAAGATGAAATTTACCAAAATTTACAAGCCAAAACTAAAGAAAATCCAACAGAAAAATTAAGTAAAGGGTACAGTTTGAATGCAAAAGAATTTTTATTGTATAAAGACAGAATGTATGTACCTAACGTACCTAAAGTTAAGCTGTTAATTTTGGATGAAATTCATAAAAATCCATAGTCAGGTCATCCAGGCTATCAAAAGACTATAACTCTGTTAAGAAAAGAATATTTTTGGCCAAATATGAAGACTGAATTAGCAGAATATATCGCCAGGTGTTTTGAATGTCAGCAGGTGAAAACTGAACATCAACACCCAACTGGATTACTTCAGCCATTACCCATCCCTATCTGGAAATGGGAGATAATTAGTCTTTGTTTTGTTACTAGATTTCCTAGAAATCAGAATTTAAATGATTCTATCATGGTAGTAGTCGATAAGTTAAGTAAAGCACCTCACTTTATACCTATTAAAACTACATATAAAGCTGCAAATATAGCTGATATCTTTCTATAACAGATTTTTTGATTGCATGGAATACCAAAAGTCATAATCTCAGATAGAGACCCTAAATTTACAAGAAAATTTTGGAAATATTTGTTTAAAGGATTAAACACTACATTAAATTTTAGTACTTCATTCCATCCTCAAACAGATGGACAAACTAAAAGAGTAAACCAAGTACTGGAAGATTTATTAAGAATGTATGTGAAAGACCAGCCAGGTAAATGGGAGGATTATTTGCATCTGGTAGAATTTGCTTATAATAATAATTATCAGGCATCAGCCAAATTTAGTCCTTTCAAAATTTTGTATGGAAGGAAATGTAATACTCCTATCTCTTGGAGTAATCCGGTGGATAGATTGGTAATAGGTCCTTAACTGTTAAAGGAAATGGAAGAAATTGTAAAGAAGGTACAAGGTAATCTGAAAGTTGCATAGGATTGACAGAAAAGTTAGGCAGACCTTAAAAGAACTCCAAAGTAATTTCAGGTAGGTGAACATGTGTTCATTAAGGTGAGGCCCGAAAAGAGCTCTCTGAGATTGGGGAGTTGTGCAAAACTAGCACCTCCTTACTATGGTCCATTTGAAATTCTGTCCAGGATTGGACAAGTAGCTTATCAATTAGCATTACCACCCAATTTAAGAGTACATAATGTTTTTCACATTTCTGTATTAAAGAAATATGTTCATGATGGTACTCATGTTGTTAACTGAAATGATGTATAGGTGGAACCAGAAGGAGATTTTCTGGTGGAATCAGACTGTATCCTCGAGCAGAGGGAGATCGCACTTTGGAACCACACCATTGGACAGGTGAAGGTGAAATGGAAGCACCTTAGCCTAGAGGAAGACACCTGGGAATTGGAAATTAATATGCAAGATGCATATCCAATTCTGTTCCAGGGTAATTTTGAGGATGAAGAATAAATAAAATTGAGGATGATGCTATGTTCTAAGGGGGTGTGTATGTCACATGCCCCAATTTTTGAAAAAACAATATTATCTTATTTGATTTTATTTGAGGACAATATGTTAAATTTTATGCTAATTTGTAATTGATGACTCAGCAGAGTCAAGGATATTTAATGTAATTCTAAATATTTTAATTATAAATAAATAAAGATGGATACAACAACTTAGGAGAGCTGTTAAAAGAGTGTTTAATGGTAAAATTGGTGGAGGATACTAGGTGGAGAGCAAATAGACATGTAGCAACATCCTCAAACCAATTCCAACTGTTGCAGGTGGCAACCTCCCTACATTTCGGGTCATTATTCCCCAAGAAAGTGGAATCAGAGCAGGTGGCTCAATTAATGACAACTGACCCAAAAGACCTAGGCAATGTTTATAAAACTACCCATTGAAGAGAGCTGAGGCTGCTCATTCTAGAGAAGTGATCATTCAGGTGAATGTACTTCATAGAAAATCAATGGAAGGGAATTGTGGAAAGAGTTTTAGGGGTTAAGTGCTAAGTGATCTAGTGCAGCTTTTCAGCTGAAGGATCTTACTACTGAGTGCAGAGTGTTTACTGATTCATTGGACTAGTCTATTATCTGCTTGCTCCACCAGTTCTCAGCCAAGAAGACCAGGAACAGGCTCGGGGGTCCTAAGGAAGCATTGTTTGATCGCTCTTCAAAAGTTTGGTAGGGAGGAACGGCCTCCTAATGCTGTGTTATCCATCCTAATCAGGTTCTACATTCTTTTGTTTTACTGTGTTAGATAGTTAAATGTGAATCTGACTGTTAAATGAATGTTAAATATTTAGTTGTAAAATGTTAGAGTTAGTAATCTTTTAGATTATTGAAGGAATAAATTTGAAATAGATGGAAAATAATTCTAATTTGTGTTTTTCCACGTCTGGAAGGACCAGAACGTACTCCAGCACAGACAGAGTATTTAAAGTAGATGAAGGAAATGATAAGAGACTGAAATGATTATATGTGTTATGCATTTTAAAATAGCAAGTAATTTATTTCAGTATGTAGGTTATTATCAAAAAGAAAAATAATCTGGTTATCTATGTTATTGTTTTACAAACTGATGTATGTAAATATATTGGAAAAGAAATAGCAGTAGCTTAGTACATGTAGAAGGATTATTATGTTAAGAAAATACCTTAGTAGATAAATGATGTATTCTTTTTACTCAAGTTAAAATATGCATGAGAATAAACTGTGTTATGTTATCAATATATTCCTTTGTGTTTTATTTAATAACTATTTGCAAATGCAGTAGAAGAGATACAATCAAGCTACTTTGGTACATTCAGTTAAATAGAAAGTAAACTATAATTACTTAGTTCATTTACTTATAATATTAACTAAACTAAGACTAATAGTTACTATAAACAAGAAGGGTTTTATGAAAAGTATTTTAAATTACCAAGAACAGAGTAGTTACCGAATTGATGTTTACAAATAACTCTAATAAAATTCTTTCTAATAGTTCAGTAAAAACAATAAGAATATGACAATAACTAACATAAAAATAAATACCTATTTAAGAAAGAACTGTTTTAAATTCAGCAACATGTTATACCCGTAAGGATAATCTATAGGGTCGAAACCCTAATTTAGAAATCATTATTATAAGTAAAAATATATAAGTTACAATCCAATTATTTGGATTATTTTCTTATAAATAAACAATTAAATTACGAGAGACCGATTACAGTCCTTAAGTACAGATAAAAGATCAAATATATAAATATCATTTAAAGTTTTCATAACACACACCTGTAACATTATTTAAAACAAATTTAACAAGTAACAGAACCTAATAAATAATAGACAAATCGAAAGATTTATTTTAAACAAGGGTTCATTCAAGAAAACCCTAGCTCATATTTCTTGAGCCAACAAGTAAATTTATGACTGAGTTACACTCTTAAAATATTAACAAGAATCTAACTCAAAATACAATAAACAGTAAATTATTATTTCACAGTCAAAGAGGGTAAAAACCCTAAGTTACACAGAGTCTCAAAGTATTATGCAAAACGAGTCTGAGCTCGAAGGAAACCTTTTAAAATTAAACCCAATGTATTGCTTGACAGGCCGAAAGGCCATAAACTTAAACCGTGTACAAAAACCAGCTCTGAGCCGGTGGACCCATATTGTGGTATGGGTTTAATTAACGAAACTAACAGACTTTATATCAAAACCTACATCATGGTAAAATCGTTTAAAAAAAATAAAAGAGAATTTACAAGTCACGTCATTGAGCTGGATTCACCTTGCTGTAAGCGAGGGTTTAAAACAAAAACAAAAATTATAAACTCAAGACTAACAACAAAAGACTGGAAAAAAAACCATTGCCGTAATTTCTTTCAATTGCAAACTTTTCTCCTAAGGTCTAAACAAGAAGGAAGAGCCACTTTGTAATCGGGGCTTACCCATAGACTGAAGACTGGTCCAAATATGAAGTGGATTCCTTCCAATGATAAGGAGAACCATCACCTGCATTTGGAAACCAAATCATCAGTGAAAAACTTGAATGTAGATTTGTAACTGTAATTTTTGATAGCTTACAACTTCTTAAAAATAATTCATACTTGTAATGTCAATAACCGAGGTCAAGAAGAAAAGCAGAGCAACACCTCGAACAGTGAAGCCCTCGTTTTAACCTGAGAAGGAGGCAGCTGGATTCGAGTTACTAACCACATCGACAACTAAAGCAAGAGTAAGCAATGATAGTGGCCACACCATGACTTCAACACTAAACTACTGACTGTGTACAACACTACCCTCACGCACAGCAAAGTTGAGTTGTAGGAATCAATTCATTCATGAGCTATGAACTTAAAAACTTTCACCCTAAGCAACGGCTCTTAAAAAATGCACAGACAGTGGAGCTGGAGGCGAGAAACTGCAAGCCCTCATGGCCGCAGTGAACCCAACAATGCAGAGACCGAAACCCTCGCTGAACAATGAGAAATAGGGTTGCAAGGTAAGGCTTATAAGTCATGTAATGCATGGTGAGGAGAGTTCCACGTGCCCACAAATTTATCCACTTCACGGTGGGTTCATTTGTATAGTCTCCACTGCCACATTTCAAAATGAATAATTGTTAATCATTTACACTATGAACATAATGATAATGTATTATATACATGAAGTCAATATCATATTTGTTTCAATGGAGTCAAACCTTGATAATGAACGAAGAATGTATTATAGTTTAACCTATTATTTTAAACCTTGAAATTATCTTGGAAAAGAACCATTTGTTAATTTGAATCAATACCCTTGTTTCTTGAATATCATATGACCTTTCCTAATCAAGCTTATAAGAAAAAGATCAAGAGATTAATAGAAGTTTTGAGTAAGTGTGTTAATGCCTTATTATATTCATGAACTATGAATGTATAAGCTTGGAGAACTAGATTTAAATCAATAAGGTGTATAGTGATATATTTAACATTTGACACTAGAATATCTCCTACTCTTTAAGTAACCTACAGTACTAGATATGGGTTATGATATCTTATAAGTACATGATCTTTGGTCTCCATAATTTGTTACCAAGCTCTAAGATGAATTGAACCAAGGTTAGGTTGGAATTTGGAGTTTAGGATAGTAAACTATCTAGGATTTTATTGCATCACCTTTACATAGAAGTAAATAGTAGGGTAATGTAAATTTGTCGCATTATGTTGATCATGAAGAAAATGGGAATTCAAGTCACAACTTGACGATTTTTATGCAGAGGATACTTTATAATTACAAGCGATGTTAAGCTGATAAATTTACTATACTGAAGCCTAATTAAGATAGAGATGAAAAGTACATAGTAGGCTTATGTTCTGAAAGGCTTAGGTCTATTTCTATAATGATAAGCAGTGGTTTAATTATTAAATAATAGTAGCAATAGACTCTTATGTCAAAGAAAGAGTTATGATACAAAATCATGAGCTCTATTAAGAACTGGGAATAGCTTAGAGTAAAGTTAGAAGGAGGTTTTATCTATCTTAAACATCTATCTGTTAAAAGACAAACAATAGGGAAAAATTAGTAACCCTTACGACACAAGGATTAGGTAATATCATATGTGTGAATCAAGAAAAGAAACATTACTTTACCTTGCAGGCACTTGAGTCTTCTAAGCAAACTTTTACTCTAGCAGTACTTTTATTTTAAAAGAAGTATATCTGGTTTAACGCCTTAATAAACTTTTACTGGGTCAAAAATTTACCTGTCAAGCCTGTAAAGATCTAGAATTCCAGATACGTTTGCAATCGCTAAGTAAGCCCCAGCTAGAAAGTAACTCCTCACCTACTTGACATTCAAACCATTAGTACAACTAAATATTTGAATGCAGCTTATTCACATCACATATCAAAATTAAAACAACATTAATCTTTATGTGTTCAATTTAATGGTTACTTTTAATTACCTATTTCATTTCTTCTATTAGCTACTGGCAGTTATCTAAATGCAACTGTAAATAGTTTATGTTATCTCAAAATTTTAAATTTTTGTGAAAATTTGGGGTTTTGACAATGACCATGACATAAAATAGTAGTAAAACAAAATCAGTATTTAATATTCAAAGAATAAAACAACTTAAGAAAAATGATAAAACTTTAATCAATAACTTAAAACAACCATACTTTAATTGAAATGCTGAAATAAAAATACCAACTACAAATATAATCCAAAGATTGACAAAACAAAACTAGGAACAATCTGAAAAATGCATAAAAATAGTAAAAACAGAACCAAGGGTTAAATAACAGACTGAACAGTAGGTCTGTAAAGGGTGACTAAATGGAAAACTGGATAGACAGTCCGAATGGCGGTCTGTATAGTAAAAATGGTAAAAATTAACCTAAATGAACTAATTCTTCAGCTGAAGTTATGCAGTTCTAAACCTAATGCATAGAATTAATAACCAAACCTATTTATCCAACAAATTAACTTCAAACTAATACTTTAAACAACAAGAAAACATTGCATTGTAAGCTAATTGATAAACTTGAACAAACTGGAAATTACTTTAAACAAATTCATGACTGAAAAATAAATAAACAAAACTGAATTTAAATGAAAGAAAATTATTCTATATAAACAAATTAATAACATGAAATAAATAAACAAGACTACATTGGAAAGAAAAAAAACTATTCTACTTAAACCAATTTATAACTATCCAAAACTAAATTCAAATGGAAATAAATTATTCTACTTGAAACTGAAAGCAATACTGGAATGAAATGACTAACTAGAAACAACTAACTAAGAACAATAGACTGAAAGCAACTGACTGAAAGTAAATAACCGAAAGTAAAACTATGCGCGCATCTACTTATTGAATTACTGAAATAAAACTAAACTAATGCAATACAGGAAATAAAATACTTACTTAACTACTGAAAGGAAGCTAAGTTAATACAATACAGGAAATAGAATAGAATCTAATGAAAACAAACTAGAAATTAAACTAGATTAACTAAAACAGAAAAGAAAGAACTAAAATAAAACTAAGCTAATGAACCTCTCGTTGATGAGGGGCCCTCCCAACAATCAGGGGTGAAGTCTGCTAACTCATACTCAAATGTAATATTCAACAACAATGCATACAACTCTTTATTTAGATTCAAAAACAGAATTACAGTGCTTAAAAAACTATGACTAACTCTAGTTCTGACTAACTAACTTTCTCTTCACTCAAAGACTGATATACATAGTTTTACATAAGATATGAGAAAGTCGACCCTAAAGGTCGACTTCTCTCTAATTTTAGGAAATATTTAAAGCACATTATTGATTTACAACCAATACATCATCGGGCTCTTCATTCAACGTGATTGTGGCATAACAAGACGAGTCTTCTCCTTGTTTTGCGTGGACAGGCTTTTACAGCGTGGCGTGATGTTCTTCCTTCACGTGGAGGATGGATTGGTGTTGAGCCCAGGTTTGTACATAGCAGTAGGTTCTAGAATGCAGGTCCCTTACTAGCGTGAGCATGCATACTGGTGGTGTTGTGGAGAGTAGGGGCAACGACACAGTTGGTCTTCTGGAACGCAGGCTGTGAGTTAACAGCAAATGTTCAACCCTTTAAATGTGTGGATAATGAGCAGATAGGTGGTGATCCTTCCAGAGGATGATTTAAATGCATCGGTTCAGCAAAACAATGGTTGGCGTGATGGTGAGCTAAGGAGATTTACAAACTGTTTTATGTTAAATGCCCAAAACTGATTATAGATAGCACATAGACTGATAAGTGAGCTTATCGGTGAGCTAAATGAAACACTGAACTATGAGTTGGATGTGTAGTGCGTCGATCTAGGGCACACATGGAAAATGATCAGCGAATCTCATGTGGTGGCTTGATCACAAGCTAAACACCAAGCTGGATCATGAGCTGAACGTATGGTGCGAAAGGAAGGATGAATACATTTTATTGTTAATTTTCCCAAACGAACTATAAAATCTGCAAACAAATATACATATCAGATAATACATTTTAAAAATTATTTAAATAACATAGTTTTGAGTTAATAAAATCATAAAAATGATATTAATAACCAAAGCAGAAATAGCATCAAATTCATTCTTACCTTTTTCCGAAATAACGATCTGTATGACATAAAACATACTAAAGAGAATCATTAGAGGAAATTTCAACTCAAAATGGGCCTTTTAAGTTTAACTCAAATTCCATGTTATCATGTGTTAGCCAATGAAATTGCTTTAAATTTGAAATACCGTATAGGTCTTAAACACTTTTTTAATATAAATTTGGGGATAGGTATCATAAAAAAAAACATTTTTTTGTTTGTATTTTCGACATATCTCCCTGTGTTTTTACTCAAATTTCGATCAAGAGAGCTTGTTGGATGCAGAATTGAATTCCACATCCGATGAGTACCCACTTGGCATACTTTTGACGGACCCCTCTACCCCAAAAACAAGAAATACCTGAAAAAAACGTGATGATGATGTGATCGAAATTTGAGTAAAAACACGGGGAGATATGTCAAAAATACAAAGAAAAAAGTAGTTTTTTTCTTTTCTTCCTCCAAAATTAATAAATATTATTTTATTATTTTAACTTTTATTTTATTAACTTTTTTTAGGAGGCTCATTTTGAGTTGAAATTTCCTCTAATGAAAATATGTGTTTAAATATGGTATTTAATTGCCAAAAATGATAACAAAATGAGGCTCAACATTCTCCCAAACCAGAGAAATGCTAGGTCCCACTGAGCAAAAATAAAAATGATTAAGGAAGAAGGAAAATTTGCTCTAGTAACTACCTTCTACCTGGCAAATGAAAGAAAGAATTAAAACTATAATCTTATTAAAGAAATATTTATTTTGTGTCAAAATAAAAATGATGATGGGATAGTAGAAGATTTAGATTTCTTAGGAGACCATACTATTATATTAGAATTCAAGATATATATCTTTTACAAGCATATGCATTGGATGAATAAATTTATAAAGTTTATAACAAGTTCAACCATGTCCAATGTAAAAATTTTGGACAGCTTGAACATATATCACAAATGCATAAATGACATTCAAGAAAAATAGTTTTCATGTGTATTTAGATAAAAATATGCTAATAGTAAAATAATAACAAAAGAAATTTTAAGATCAAAGCATCCATACAAAAATAAAACTATATTCAAGAACAAAAATTTGGTTGACAAATTTTAATCAACCATGCTATAATACCATAATATCTCATTCAAACCATTATCTGAATCATTAGTCAGATCCTTCTTAAAGTCTTCCATCAAATTTCTTCATATTTTTCTGTAAAAACATGCTTCATGTTATAACCTGAAAAGACTTTAACATTTGTCAGAGATAAGCAATTTCGTCATTAAAAAAATAAAAGTAGACAAATATTTTGTTCTGAATCATTAGTGCAATCCTAATCCTCCCCCAAACCAAGGATATGGCATGCCCTCATGCAAAGGAGAAGAATAGTTTATTTTAGATAAAGAAAAGTGCAAGTATGTTGTCATTATTTTATAAAGAAAAGAAAATTTAGCTAGTAAAGGAAGGTGATTCAGAGATGTATATTTATGAAAAATAACAGTGCAAAGAAAGACCATAGAAAGAGATAATAATATAATCAAAAGAATGCCATAGGAAAATCTAGGCATCTATGCCTCACTGTAAATATATCTTGTCATCATCAAATACTTTAAGTTTACCCCGGAGTGTGTGAGAGATGTAACTATGGGTCCCATTTCTAGGATAATAACATCCTAGGTATGGATTGAATTAGATGGCTAGGTCCAAGCCCAACTTACATTGATTCTCAAGTGATAGTAAAGAGAATGGGCCTTAACAGTTTATTATAATATTTTTTCAAAGATTTTCTGTATATGATCATTATTTTACGAATCATGTGCATAGTAGTGCATTAACCAAACCTATTTACCCGTTATTGTCCCACTGCCAGCAGGCTTGTTCGGTACCCCGACAGGTTTATCTTGGCACCATGCAAGTATCGTCCCGCTTCCAACGACCCTGTTCAGTACCCCGGTGGGTTTACTTGCATTTATTGAGCTTCCTAGTTTTAAGTTGTTACACAGCATTGACCCGCTGCCAGAATGCCTGTTCAGTACCCCGACGAGTTTTCCTTGTATATAATGATATTAAATATATGGAAGCTGATTGGTACTAGAGCGTGCTAAGTCCTACTAAAAACACGCAATTCAATTTAACAGAAATAAACTTACAAATAGCTTTTCATACCAGCCTTAATCATAAATCATGTCAAAAGAGAATAACTTAAAGCTGTTCTTTAACCTTAGAATCCATCCTTTTTAGAAGATAAAAGTAATGTTCCCCACAGGTAAAAAAATTTCCACCTACTCTCCAGTTATCACAAAGAGATATTTGAGAGACAAGTTTTGATAACAAGTACAGGATCAACTAGTAATCCATAGGCACAAGATGAATGATAATGAAAATAGGTCTTATCAAGCACTATTCGAAATAACAAATTAGAAGTATACATGTCTGAATCAAAATACCAAAAACTATCTGAATCATAAAAGGAGCGGTTAAAAATGATATGCAAGGAGTTATCTTTAACTGTCGCTATAAACTACAAATTAAGAAAAGTTAATATACCTTACGAGCGTAATTACCTTTTCCAAATAATACTTCATAGCTTCTTATAGAGATAAAGTATCCATGATCAAACTACAAAACCACTTGTTAGACGATTCAATTTATTCATAAAAATATAGAAAGCAAAAGAGTCACATATAATCTATTTTATCAGAAATGACTCTCATTTATTCATAGAAGCAAAAACATACCTACACTGTATACAAGTGATGATAACCCAAAATAATTTCATGCACCAGGAGGAGGAGGAATAACTTCCTCTTCAATCAATTCCATTTCTCTTTGCTGTAAAACATTTTGTACGAAATTCTGTCTGGATGTTGGTTGATGATAAATCCTAAGTCTATGTCCATTCACTATAAAGGAAACTTCTAAGCCATCAATTAATTTAACTTTTACTGATCCATTGTCAAAAGCTGTAACTACCTCATAAGGGCCCAACCAACGGGTAGTCAATTTTGCTTTAAAGTTTTTAAACCGTGAATCGAATAGTAATGTCCAATATCCAGTATTAAATTTCTTTTGCTTGATAAATTTATCATGCCATTGCTTCCACTAACTCTATATTAGCATGGTTCTTTGGATTGCATTCTGTCTAATTTCATCTAATTCATTAATCTATAGGATTCGTTGTTTCTGCACTTCATCCAAATCCATACCTAACTGTGCTACCATACGAAAGGTTTTAACTTGAAATTCAATAGGTAAAAGGACTTGTTTTCCATATACTAACTCATAGGGGGTAGCCCGGTAGTATTTCTCCATGTTATTCTACATGCCCATAAAGCCTTGGGAAGTCTATCCGCTCAATCCTTATGATGTAAGTGAATGGTATTGGTTAAAATAGCTTCTAATACTTTATTGGTTGATTCTACCTGGCCATTAGCTTGAGGATGGTAAGGTGAGGACTTACAATGCCGGATACCATACTTCGTAGTGAGCTCTTGCATTAATTTGGAAGTGAATTGGGTACCTTGGTCTGTGACAATTTCTCTAGGTACACCAAACTGAGTAAATATTTCTTCATATATGAATTCTACTACAGATTTCTCTGTAGCCCTAAATAAATCTTTAGCTTCTACCCATTTGGTAACATAATCTGTACAAACCAAGATATATTTCTTTTTACGAGACATGGGAGAGATTGGTCCTACAAAATCAAGAGCCAATTTTTCGAAAGGCTCAATCATGACCTCTAGTTGTAAAGGCATTTGGCCTGATGTTGTGGGTCTACCCATTCTTTGACAACTATCACATCCTTTGACATACTTGGCAGCATCCTTAAAAATGCTTGTCCAGTAATAACTAGAGTGCAGTACTTTGTACGTTATCTATTTATCCGAAAAGTGGCCTCCACATGGTCCATCATGGCATGCTCGGAGAATGTCTGTCATTTCATCCTCTCGCACACATCTTCTAATAATAATATATGGGCCAGTGAGAAAGAGGTCATTATCAAACTATGAATAGTTAGAACTTTGTACTATTATGCAGCGTTTCTCGTATGGATACAAATGGTGTGGTACTTTTCCATTAGCTAGATAGTTTGCAATATCAGAAAACCAAGGGGTTTGAACAGACACAATGAATAGATGTTTGTCAGGAAAAGTATCATCAATAGGTTTAGTGTCACTATCGTGTTGTATACGAGAAAGAAAATATGCTACTAAGCTTTCTTTACCAGGCTTATCAATGATGGTAATATTAAATTCTTGCAATAGGATAAGCCATCGGGTATCTCTACCATTGGTGATCGGTTTATTCATTAAGAATATAATGGAAGAGTGATCGGTGTGCACAAAAACTTCGTACCCTGTAATATAATTGTGGAATTTATTAATAGAATAGACTACTGCCAAAAATTCTTTTTCAGTAACGGTATAGTTTAGTTCGACAGGAGAAAGATTTTTGCTAATAAAATAAATGACATAACATGAATGTCCTTCTTTTTGGCCTAGGACTCCTCCTATGGCCATATCGGAAGCATCGGTAGATATATGAAAGGGAAGGGTCTAGTCAGGGCCCCTAAGTATTGGTGCTATTGATAGTTTAGCTTTTAAAATCTCAAAAGCATTTTGACAAGATTTTGTCCTTTGGAACTCTACATATTTTATGAGCAATTTAAACATTGGTACAACTATATTTGTAAAGTTCTCAATAAAATGGTGATAATAGCCTGCATGACCCAAAAATATTCTAACCTCCTTCTGGGTTTTTGGAGAGGGAAGGCCAACTATTACTTCGATCATAGCAAGTTCTACCTTAATTCCTTGAGAAGAAATATGGTGTCCTAGAACTATACCTTCTGTCAGTAACATTTTACACTTCTCATGACTAAGAGCTAAGTTTGTCTCTTGAAATCGGATCAAAACTTTCTCAAGGTTGTCACAAGCTTCTTGAAAAGTATTACCATAGGCTATAAAATCATCCATGTATACCTCAACACAGTCATGTATAAGATGAGAAAATATGCCTAAGACTGCTTGCTGAAAAGTATCGAGTGCATTACATAATCCAAATGGAAAAACTCGATAAGCAAATGTCCCCCAAGGACATGTAAAAGTGGGGTTGAGGCTTGGAAATTCGCAGGCAACAACAGAAAGGGATTCTCCCCAGTCAACGTTCCCAACTAGCCCGTGACTGTTTGGTGTAGGGAATCCATTCGGTTTGCGGTCCGGCTACCGTAGGTCAAGTAACAAAAACAAAAGGTTTTACCGGTTGCGGCCCGGTCCACCGTGTATATTTTTGTATTTTTTGACTTAAGTATGATATGCAAGTGCCTATTTAACATGCAGATTGACGTAGAATACGAGGAGCGGTCACAATGTGATGCGCAGATTCTTACCTCTCGTCTTAAACTCTCTCGCATCTAAATCACACACAACAATAAATTAAAACTAACTACCTAACCTATCCCTAGGGAGCAAAGTTATCATTCATTAATGAGTAATGTAATTTGTACATGCATTATGAAAAATCACAGATAGCTGATACTTCTTCCAAAACGCATGAACATTAAAAGATATTTGAACAACCAGATAGCCAATTGTTTATGAACAACATTCATTACTCATAGTGGAAATCTTCATAAAATAAACCGGAGAACTTTCATACATGAACATAGGTTCAAAGAGTTAGAACGGTCTCATAGTTAATGGACAAAAAGATGAAAACGAAATAGTTCCTCTTCAACAAATCCATAGCACAACATTTGAATATTCCACCAAGCTTTCTCCAACAGGAAAACTGTAATTATCTATTGCAAAAGGAAATAGTTCTTCTTACAATATGTCTTCACCAATCTAACTGGGAAAAAGTCCCTGTCTAAGTTCTACTTTCAAATATTTAAACTACAACTGCAGAACGCTTCAGTTTCCCCCCAAACACATGACCTTTCAGTTTCTCAAACGCTTCATATTCCTCTATCTTGTCTGTGCAATCATGAACCATTTGGTAACTGATCAGTTTTTTGGGTCCGTGCTTTTATAGCTCCTGATTTTTTCTTTTACTCCCCTGGTCCTCCTGGCAATCCCACTGGTTTCAGTTATACCTCTACCGAACGATCTGTCTCCTTTAGCGCCGCAGTGGTTTGACCAACCTCCGGAAACCACCTACAATCAAAAGACGTACACCATTCATTGGAATCGCATTCAAACCATATCAACTAAAATGGCTAAACATTAAGAAAACCATGTACTGCGTTACTACCACAAGGATTAACAGACGCTGGCACCACTACTTCGTCTAACTATGGGTTCGAGGAAACCCCCACGACAGGGAAGATATGACCTGAGACACGGGTGAGAGAAATTCTAATCGGAAGTCGGAAGACATTTACATCGGAAGCTGAATGGCTTTCCTAGACACAACGGCAGAAGAGACAAGGACTAAAGACACTTGAAACGCGGGCGGGAAAAGCTTTAATCGGAAGTCAAAAGACATTGACATCGGAAGAAAAAATCCTTGCACAGCCGCAACGGCGGAAGAGAAATACTACGGACCAGCGACTAAAGGCAGACTCGCATCGGCGGTCGGAGCAATTTATACTTCGGGTGGCTAACTGATTTGCGAACCGCAATGGCGGAAGAGAAAGAGGTTACGGACAGGAGACTTGAGAGCGGGAAAATTCTCAATTGGAAGTCGAAAGGCTTTACACTTCAGAGGCTTAACCACTTTGGGAGCTGCAACGGCGGAAGAATAAAAAATTACGGGCAAGTGACTGAAAGACTGACGCATCGGCTGGCAGAGCGTTTTGGACTTCGGGGAGCTAGCTAGTTTGGGAGCCGCAACGGCAGAAGCTAAAGAAGACTATAGCCTCCGATCAAAATAAAATGCTCCATGATTAAGACTCTGAAATTCAGCAACGGTTAAAACTGTTTCTCCTCTGAAACGACGGCCCTTCAACAAGCAAACCCAAACTTAAAATCTGCGACCCAAATCAACTTCAAAACACATGCAACTTCCGAAAAAAAAGATGAGTGTTATTAGCCTTCAATAATAATTCAAAATTAAAGTACAACCAACAACAATGCATGGATCAAACTATTAAAAGAACCATGCTAAATCATGAGGAGGGGACCAAAATTTAAGAAATTTGGGGAGAATAGTTGCAGCTGCAACAAGAGGTTCTTCACTGCTTCTTGATTGCAGGCTGGCAGCAGACAGGCGGGATGCCAATGGATTCTTTTTGTATGCACTTTTGAAACTGACAACAATAATTGATTTCATTGAGAAACAAACCGAGCAAACAAGCTGAGACTGTATCCAAAGGAAACAATCAAGTTTGATCAAATAGTGGATTGTTTCAAGCGTTAGAGGAAAATATAAAACAAATGGTAGATCAATCCAAGCATTAGAAATCTTTCTAGAAAATCATTAGATCAAATCAAACTAATCCAAGCAAAGGAGGGTCCTGAAATTTTTTGGAATTTTGGGAATTTGTTGCAGCTGCAACAATTGGCGACTACCTGGTGAACCCCAGATTTCTGACTTAACTTTTTCCTAGTGCAAGACTGTCTGGATAGAAGCTGAAATATTCTAGATGTTTGTATTCCTAAGTTGGCCAACTCATGCATTTAGATCATTGAGAAGTAGTCCATTCATTGGGAAATGGTAACATCAGAAATATTTGCAAGTCTGAATAACTCTTTTGAGGCCTAATAAGTGAGATTTATTTTACCCGTCTTTAGGTAGTTTCAAGCTTGGACACCACAGGATTGTAACATATAGTAAACAACACTGTCCTTTTGTTCCTCATTCCCATGCCAACTGCACTTTTGTGCTGTTTGAAATTTAGTTCTTTTTGAGTCCTTCATCTGCCTTTCTTTCTGAATTTTATTCAGGCTCCTCTATCCATAGTGTCCTTTTGTGTGAGAGAAGAATTGGCTTTTCATCTCACGAATGGAGAGGAACTTTTGGCAATTTGAGATTCATGCTTTTGATACTTTGCTTTGATATGTATTGTTACTTTAAGGAGTTTTAACTCTTTGATAGATTTTAGCCCTTTTCTGAAATCATGGCATGGGATCATTTATATATGATATACTATTTACCTTGCTTCCTTTCCGTGGGTCTTTTGCTGTCACCCCCTTGGAAATTTTAGATGTGAAATGGATGGAGCCTCGAAATAGTATTCCAGACCTGTTACTTCTGAGTTATTTATAGGGGTTAAGTATAACTTCAATGAATGCAGGGCCAATTAGGAACACTGCTACTAGAAGACATTCTATGTTTCAAAGCACAGTCTTTTGCTCAAGATTTCAGTTAATTAAGAACCCTGATGTTTCCATTGCAACCAAAAGTTTTCCTCTTTATTCAAAAATAAAAAGAACTAGTAACAAAGAATTTAAATCAAAAGAAAACAGCATCAAATCAAATAATAAAAAAGAAAACAACATCAAAGCATTAAAGAAAAACATCATTATTTATGTACAAGGCAAAAAGAAAAAGAAAAGAAATGTGTGCCCACCCTTAAAAATCTTCAATCAAACGAGTTCAAGGGCTAGGCTGTGGTGAAGGTCAAAAATCTATCCATGGTCTAAGTGTACCATTTTTGAAATTGAGACCATATCTACTAGTCTACATTCATCTTTATCAGCCTGAGGAAGTTGAAGGAGCTCAGGCTGATTGTTAATATTATAACTGGCCTTTCTTTTGGTATGATGTCTTAGCTTAATCTTGGTAAGATAATTTCCCAGGATAGAGTTACCAAGTTCACTACTTTCTCCCAGCTTAGTGACAGTGTGCTTCATGTAGGGTTCTCTCAAAATTTTAATCCAATTAGGGGTACCCTTAAGAGGAAACCATAAATGAGACCAGTCTAAAGCAAAATAACCTTTCAATCTAGCAGACCAATCTCGGTTGAGAATAAGCCCATATCCAACTGGTATATCAGCCACCATAATGTCAATAAATTGGCATATATTGTTGTTTACAGAAAAGTGAATGAGAAAATTTTTCATTTCTCCCACTACTTTGACTCCTGTGCTATCTAATTGCGTTACTTCCCAGGCTGTGGATTCTAGCTGTCCATTAATATTTTTGCAAACCTCCAGTGGCATAACATTCACTGCTGATCCAGAATCCACCAAGCAATTATGCACATTATGATTCAGCATTTCTAGGGTCAAAAGAAAAGGCGGGGTTTCAACTTTTTCTTCCCAACCTGGTTCTATGTCTTCTTCTCCTGGTTGGTTTTGAGTAGGTATATCTTCTTTAAGCTCCCCAATTTCTTTAGTGTTTTCCTCATTAACACCTAACTGTTCTTCTGCAAGTTTGACAGGCTCACTGATTAGCTCGGTTTCTTGGTTGACAGTAGTGACTTCAAGTGTTTTATCTTTAACATTCACATCTACCTGTCTTTTGACATTTTCCTGCAATTTTTTAACCTTCGACATTATTGCATTGTCCTTAATTGTTAGGTTCGTATCTTTTGTTGCTGTAGGTGTGTATTCATACTTGAGGGCCTTCTCTTCTGTGTCGAAAAGCAGGCTACCATTCCATAAGAACATGGTATCATCATCTTGTTTCTCTGTGGTCTGGTTTTTCTCTTCTTTCTTACCACTGTCTTTAGTCAATTTAGAGTCCAGTAGCTTATTCATGACCAATGTCATTGAATTTAACCATTGGGGACACTTCTTTTCAGAATGAGGTTGTTGGTGAAAAGTGCAGAAATTATCACCCCCTACTTCTGTTATGTTTATTGATGGTAAATTTGGTGGAGGTATTTTCCATTGGTTGCTATCCTCTCTTTTTTGGTAGTAGGGTTTGTCAGTTTTCTGAGTTTCCCTCTCTTTCTCTAGATCTATTATTCTGTTGGATAGATTCTGCATCATTTTCAACGTTCCCTGATAATCATGTGATTGTTTAGCTTGAGGTTTAGATAGCAATAAGGCTCTTCTCTCAATAGTCTTTTCTCTCAGTTGCTCAGGATAGTCTTATATACTTTCCTTTTCAGCCTCTACCCTTTCTGCTTCTTCATAAGTCTCTACCAATGTAGGTTTGGCTTTCATCTTGGCAAACAGGGCTAGCTCAGGTCCTAGGGCTGAGGTAAAATACTCAATTAAGACCTTGTCCGAGGGTCTGTCAACTTCAGAAAAGTTCTTTAAATATGTTGAAAACCTTTGAGTGAAACTATGTACCTTCTCATTCTTCTCTTTCTTTAACAAACCAATACCTTTCATCAGTGAGGCATGTGTCTTCATGACTGTGTATTTACTTCTGAAAATCCTTTCGAAGGTGTCTTAATCAGGAGTAGAGTTTGCAGGAAGACCGAAATACCAGGATGCTGCTGCTCCTTTCAAGGTGTGTGGGAACAATCTACAGACAACATCTTCGTACTCCCCAGCCCTTAACCCTTCAACCGCCAAATAGAAACTTTGCAAGTGGTCATCTACAGCAATCCTTTCCTTGGGGTCAAACTTAGGCAGCAGCTTATCAAAAGCTTGAGGTAGGTTATGCAATGGAGGTGTGAGGTTCAAAGGGGATCTAGCTCTCCAAGCAGGCAATGGGTTGGGCTGGTTCACAATTACACCAGCCATGAGCATAAGCAAAAGAACAAAATCTGAGTAAAGACCAACGTAGGGTGAGAACAGGTTTTCTTACTTCAAAGGTATAACCGAACTTGTAAGTGCTTGGGTTAGGTCAAAAGCTTCAAAACATCTGTTGGTAAGGTAATCTTGGGAAAATAAGTTTCCACGGCCAGCCATGCACTAGCGGCCTTCCTTCTAGCGCCAGAATTGTTGAGGCCTGGAAATTCGCAGGCAACAACAGAAAGGGATTCTCCCCATTCAACGTTCCCAACTAGCCCGTGACTGTTTGGTGTAGGGAATCCGTTCGGTTTGCGGTCCGGCTACCATAGGTCAAGTAACAAAAACAAAAGGTTTTACTGGTTGTGGCCCGGTCCACCGTGTATATTTTTGTATTTTTTGACTTAAGTATGATATGCAAGTGCCTATTTAACATGCAGATTGACGTAGAATACGAGGAGCGGTCACAATGTGATGCGCAGGTTCTTACCTCTCATCTTAATCTCTCTCGCATCTAAATCACACACAACAAGAAATTACAACTAACTACCTAACCTATCCCTAGGGAGCAAAGTTATCATTCATTAATGAGTAATGTAATTTGTACATGCATTATGAAAAATCACAGATAGCTGATGCTTCTTCCAAAATGCATGAACATTAAAAGATATTTGAACAACCAGATAGCCAATTGTTTATGAACAACATTCATTACTCATAGTGGAAATATTCATAAAATAAACCGGAGAACATTCATACAAGAAAATAGGTTCAAAGAGTTAGAGCGGTCTCACAGTTAATGGACACAAAGCTGAAAATGAAATAGTTCCTCTTCAACAAATCCATAGCACAACATTTGAATATTCCACCAAGCTTTCTCCAACAGGAAAACTGTAATTATCTATTGCAAAAGGAAATAGTTCTTCTTACAATATGTCTTCACCAATCTAACTGGGAAAAAGTCCCCATCTAAGTTCTACTTTCAAATATTTAAACTACAACTGCAGAACGCTTCAGTTTCCCCCCAAATGCATGACCTTTCAGTTTCTCAAACGCTTCATATTCCTCTATCTTGTCTGTATGCAATCATGAACCATTTGGTAACTGATCAGTTTTTGGGTCCGCGCTTTTATAGCTCCTGATTTTGTCTTTTACTCCCCTGGTCCTCCTGGCGATCCCGCTGGTTTCAGTTATACCTCTGCCGAATGATCTGTCTCCTTTAGCGTCGCAGTGGTTTGACCAACCTCTGGAAACCACCTACAATCAAAAGACGTGCATCATTCATTGGAATCACGTTCAAACCATATCAACTAAAATGGCTAAACATTAAGAAAACCATGTACTGCGTTACTACCACAAGGCTTAACAGACGCCGGCATCACTACTTTGTCTAACAATGGGTTCGAGGAAACCCCCACGACAGGGAAGATATGACTTGAGACGCGCGCAGGAGAAATTCCAATCAGAATTCGGAAGACATTTACATCGGAAGCTGAATGGCTTTCCTAGCCGGAATGGCGAAAGAGACAAGGGCTAAAGACACTTGAAACGGGGGTGGGAAAAGATTTAATCAGAAGTCGGAAGACATTGACAACGGAAGCAAAAATCCTTGCACAGCCGCAACGGTGGAAGAGAAATACTACGGACCCGCGACTAAAGGCAGACTCGCATCGGCGGTCGGAGCAATTTATACTTCGGGTGGCTAATTGATTTGCGAACCGCAATGGTGGAAGAGAAAGAGGTTACAGACAGGTGACCGGAGAGCAGGAAAACTCTCAATTGGAAGTCGGAAGGCTTTACACTTCGGAGGCTTAACCACTTTGGGATCCGCAACGACGGAAGAAGAAAAAATTACGGGAAACCGACTGAAAGACTGACGCATAAGCTGGCGGAGCGTTTTGGACTTCGGGCAGCTAGCTAGTTTGGGAGCCACAACGGTGGAAGCTAAAGAATACTACATCCTCTGATCAAAATAAAATGCTCCATGATTAAGACTCCGAATATCAGCAACGATTAAAACTGTTTCTCCTCCGAAATGGAGGCCCTTCAACAAGCAAACCCAAACTTAAAATCTGCGACCCAAAACAACTTCGAAACACATGCAACTTCCGAAAACCAAGACGAGTGTTATTAGCCTTCAATAATCATTCAAAATTAAAGTACGACCAACAACAATTCATGGATGAAACTATTAAAAGAACCATGCTAAATCATGAGGAGGGGACCAAAATTTAAGAAATTTGGGGAGAACAGTTGCAGCTGCAACAAGAGGTTCTTCGCTGCTTCTTGATTGCAGGCTGGCAGCACACAGGTGGGATGCCAATGGATTCTCTTTGTATGCACTTTTGAAACCAAAAAAAACAATTGATTTCGTTTAGAAACAAACCGAGCAAACAAGCTGAGACTGTATCCAAAGGAAACAATCAAGTTTAATCAAGCAGTGGATTGTTTCAAGCGTTAGAGGAAAATCTAAAACAAATGGTAGATCAATCCAAGCATTAGAAATATTTCTAGAAAATAATTAGATCAAATCAAACTAATCCAAGCAAAGGAGGGTCCTGATTTTTTTTGGAATTTTGGGAATTTGTTGCAGCTGCAACAAGTGGTCTTATCCTGATCTCCAAGTGCTATTAGGATCTGATTATATCCACTATATCTGTCAACAAAGGAAAAATACTGCTTACATGACAAGGTATCTAATACTTGGTCAATAAATGGCAAAGGAACGTAGTCTTTAAGAGTGGCTTTGTCCAGTTCCCTAAAATCAACACAAATACGCCATTTCCCTGTAACTTTCTTTGGAACTACTACTAGAGGAGACACCCATTTTCTATCGGAAATAGGATAGATGAAACCAGCAGTAAGGAGTTTTTGTAATTCTTCTTTTACTACCTCCTTGAAAGTAGGATTCATCCTCCTCTGAGGCTGTTTTACAGGTGGTATATTTGGATCAATAAAAATATGGTGAATACATGTGTCAGTGTGTATACCCTTCATATCAGTGTATTCCCGTGCAAATGATCCGGCTTGTTTTTTAAGAACCTTAAGTAGTTGAGCTTGTTTATCTTCACTTAATCCTGCATTTATGTGCATAAATTTTTCAGGGCCAACTTCACAAGGTATGATGAAAGGTCATGTATGCTCTTCGATTATGAAGACACAAGGTGCTTCTGTAAACATTGAGAGATCCATAGTTTCTTGAAACTCATCTCCAAATATTTGATCAATTTTAGCAAACGTCTGAGGAAAATCTATACTAATGGTGGAGGAAATAAACTGATTCAATACATTCTCAGTAGTCTGCTCCTGCAATGCCCAGGAGAAATCACTAGGAAAGGAATGGTCATCAAAATATTCGTCCCCAAAGGAACAATTTAACCATCAGGAATTTTTGAGTTATTGGTTGTGCTGGGGGATATAAAATAATTCTTTGGGTACACAACCCATTGGAAATGGTCATCTCCCCATCCCTACATCCTATAAAAGCTTTGGCAGTAGCTAACCATGGTATTCCCAAGATGATAGGATGTCATTTAGAAGGATCCTTTGATTCTATAACCATGAAGTCGACTGGGTATTCCCATGAAGCTACTGATACAATAATGTCATCCAGGACTCCAACAAGCTTTACTGTAGTACGGTCTTCTAGTTCTAAGATGGAAGGGGTGGGTCGAAGAAATTGTCCCAACTACAAAACTTCTAAAACTGCGGTGGTCATCATATTGATGGTTGATCCCAAATCGATTAATGTGTTACCTATGGTGGTATTATTTATGACTACAGTCACTACTGGGGCTCCTGGATTCGTATATTTTGCAATTTGGGATTGATTTTTCATATATTCAGACATCTTTCCCATGACATGAATTGTAAGGGGGTCTTTTTGTTTCTTCCCTATACGTTTAATGCATAATTCCTTTATTACCTTACTGTAAATTGGTATGTCTTTAATAGCTTGTAATTAACGGGATTTTGATACATATATGCTTTAATTCATTCAAGATATCATACTTAGAGTGAACTATAGATTTTTCTATTACTAGTCTTGCTGGAAATGGAGGAATTATTTGTTCCTGAATAAGTTCTTGGGGAGGACAGGTAGGTTTTGGAACTTTTGAAATATTCACATCCTCCAAAATGGCAACATTCACAGGTTCATTTGATTCTTCTTCTTCGTCATTTTCCTCATGAATGATGACTGATGTTCTAGGTTTATCATTAACAACTCATCCAGACCGTAATTGAATCTCATGTATAGGTACAGTCAAAACAAGGTAGGATGGAAGGGATTGCAACCCATTATTGTTAAGAGCTTGAGTTGGCTTATTATTAAGGTTAGGTATCGGTTGTGCAAGTAATAATGTCGGTCACAGAGGATTTGTATTCTAGAAGTGATGAGGTTATTGTGTAATGAGAAGAACTGGAGGTACAAATCCAGGAAAATGCTGCTAAAAATTCGATTGATGCTGAGGATAAGGATGACTAGGTGGAGGGATAGGTTGTGACTAAGTATATGGTTGTCCTCTCCACCCTTGTGACCAATACTATTGCTGCGGAAATTGAGGAGGAGGATACTGAGGTGGCCAACTTTGCCAACTAGGATTGTTCTATTGTTGGGGTTGTTGGTATGAAGAGTAATAGGGTGGGGATTTTGGTGGAAAATTCTGGTATATTGGTTGATCTCTAGATTTCCAAGGAGGCCTCCTAGATGTTTCACTTACATCCCCACTCTTATAGATGGATTTCAATCCAGGAAAGGATGGACAATTATCTGTCAGATGTTCCTCTGTACAGATGTGACATACAGAAATGTTGTTTAATGGACATTCCCTTTGGGGATGTTTTGTTCTACACCTTGGACAGAAAATACTCATTGCTGCCCATTCTTCATCTTTCCTTTTCTTGGCTTGTAAAGAATCTAATTAAGAATCCATGGCTCCTAAGATGTCAGTATTAAAATTCTCCAATAGGTTACCTAATTCCATCCTTGTAACTCCTCCTGAACTAGGAACATTTCCTCTTACATTCCTACTATAAGGCTCTGGAAAGTTTTTCCCCACTTTCCCCCTACTTATAGAATAATTTTTACACATCTCACCTATATGTGCAAAATTCTTATGAGAAATATCACCAGCTTCCATGAGATTAAGGCTCTCTAGCAAGTCTTCGGAGATTCCTTTGAGAAAAAGTGTATGTACTACATCTTCTCAAAGGTCATGATACTTTGATTTATGAAGGGTATAAATGAACCTTTCGAGATAATATTCTAGGCTTTCATATTCAAGTTGTTGTATCTTGAATATATCGTGTCGAGAGTTTTTAGGTTTGCAGTATTCTTGATACTTTCACAAGAATGAGGTTCTCATGTCGTCCCAAGCTCGGATAGTGGATTAACCTAATCCCATGAACCATCGTAAGGCAGAATATTTTAATGTAGCAGGAAAGAGTTTTAGTTTATGAGCATCTTGTAGGTAATTATAGCTCCTACAGAGAATATAAAACTCGAACAAGAATGTATCCTAGTACTCATTAATTTTTCCATAAAAGGTAGGTAAAGAAGAAGGAGGGATGTTTTTCATATTTACATCTAGTACAGTATCTAGGATAGGAAACCCGAAGGTAGCCTCAATTTGATTTTCTCCTTCTACTTCATTATTTGTAACTTCATTATGATCTTTGTTCTCTCTTGGCCCCTCCATATAGGATGGGTTTTTAATATAAATATACCTAGGAAGATCCTTTCGAGGTGATAATGGAGCATCCCAATGCTTTGTTTTGGGAGAGATCCTCCCCTGGTCAACCGTTTTCTTATTGAACCCTAGAGGGACAGTAGGTTCTACTGTGGATGTCTCAATTTGTGAGATAATTGTATCTAAGGGGTTTCCAAAGAGGGATTTTACTTGCTCAGGATCAACAAGGTCAACAAAGTTCGAACTTCCTACTAGTGAAAAGGTCGTATCCTTTGGTTTTGTGACTAGTGGAGAAATATAGGTCACTAGTGGTTGATCCTTCTGAATTTCTTCCAAAATGAGGTCCTTAGGACCTCCAGTCAAGGTTTCTTCTCCTTCTATGGTTCCCTTGGTAAGATCTCTTGGAAGAGTTTCTTTAGGTTTCCAAGCAGAATTACTCCCTTCAGGTGTTTTTCGATACCTTTCTCATGAGTTAGTAGTTGGGGTGTTACATCCTCTGGAATAGTTAGCAGAAATGCCAATAGCTTTTCCTACCTTAATAAATCTACCCTGAGGATCTCTAATTCTGTTCATGAAAAGAAAACTATATTAAAGGAAACTTATGCTATACTATTGTTGTTGGATTTAGGGGTTCCTGTTATACAGATGCGCCGGTTCTAAAGAAAAGAACAAGCATATGACAAATGCAGAAAATAATGCTCTTACAAAAACAACAAAGGAACAACAAGGCTTTGGGGCACCCCACTATAGTGGATGCGTCTGGCTGTTACACCACGGAAATTCCCTGGTGAAGTCATCTTTGCATCTTACTGTTATCCCCTCCCTCTTGTTGTGTAATATAAAATTAATCTATCTATCTATATAAAGGAACCCTATTTATTCTACCTTATAAAACAACTCCCCGACAACAGTGCCAAAAATGTTGGGTGTTATATCGACTAGATTAATTCACCTAATATTTAATTATCAACCGGGGTTGGTAAGCTTATAGTTGATACAAAATATATGCAATGGTAAAAAGGATCCTAGGCTGTCGTGGAGATATTTTAATAAAAAAAGATCGAAAGATCAAAAACTGAGTCAAACTCCTAAAATTATCTAAGTAATTGGACTGAACTGGAATATCAAATTCTAAACAGCTACTGAAAAGAAAGACATAAGCAATAATAATTATAACTTCAGACACTAACTCATACATAAAGAAATTATAACAACCGAACTGACAAATAACCAACTAACTACTCCTTAAGCAGAAGGCTGGGGTAAGACGACAACTTATCTTATAAAAAAAATAGAAAACTGAAAAAGCAAGTAGAAAACTTAATAAATATATTTAAACTTTATTTTTCATTATTCACATAAAAACATGAATGATTCTTATGATTACAAATAACTGAACTTCCTTTTAAAAATAGTACATCTAACCCTAAACTCTAAATGCAAACGAGGATGACCATGACATAAAAAAGTAGTAAAACAAAATCATTATTTAATATTCAAAGAATAAAACAACTTAAGAAAAATGATAAAACTTCAATCAATAACTTAAAACAACCATACTTTAATTGAAATGCTTAAATAAAAATACCAACTAAAAATATAATCCAAAGATTAACAAAACACAACTAGGAACAATATGAAAAATGCATAAAAACAGTAAAAACAGAACCAAGGGTTAAATGACAGACTGAACAGTAGGTATGTAAAGGGTGACTGAATGACAGACTGGACAGACAGTCTGAATGGCGGTCCATACAGTAAAAATGGTAAAAATTAACTTAAATGAACTAATTCTTCAACTGAAGTTATGCAGTTCTAAAGCTAATGCATAGAATTAATAAACAAAACTATTTAACCAACAAATTAACTTCAAAATAATACTTTAAACAACAAGAAAACATTGCATTGTAAGCTAATTAATAAACTTAAACAAACCGAAAATTACTTTAAACAAATTCATGACAGAAATATAAATAAACAAAATTGAATTTAAATGAAAGCAAACTATTCTATATAAACAAATTAATAATAGGAAATAAATAAACAAGAGTACATTGAAAAGAAAACAAACTATTGTACTTAAAGCAATTTATAACTAACCAAAACTAAATTCAAATGGAAATAAGTTATTCTACTTGAAACTGAAAGCAATATTGGAATGGAATGACTAACTAGAAACAACTAACTAAGAACAAAAGACTAAAAGAAAATGATTGAAAGCAACTGATTGAAAGTAAAACTATGCGCACATCTACTTATTGAATTACTGAAATAAAACTAAACTAATGCAATATAGGAAATAAAATACTTACTTAACTATTGAAAAAAAACGAAGTTAATACAATACAGGAAATAGAATAGCATCTAATGAAAACAAACTGGAAATTAAACTAGATTAACTAAAACAGAAAAGAAAGAACTGAATTAAAACTAAGCTAATGAACCTCTGGTTGATAAGGGTCCCTCCCAGCAATCAGGGGTGAAGTCTGCTAACTCCTACTCAAATGCAATCTTCAATAGCAATGCATATAACTCTTTATTCAGATTCAAAAACAGAATTACAGTGCTTAAAAAACTATGACTATCTTTGGCTCTGACTAACTAACTTTCTCTTCACTCAGAGACTGATATATATAGTTTTACATAAGAGATGAGCAAGTCGACCCTAAAGGTCAACTGCTCTCTAATATTAGGCAATATTTAAAGCACATTATTGATTTACAACCAACGCATGATATGGCTATTCATTCAGCGTGATCGTGGAATAACAAGACGAGTCCGCTCCTCTTTTTTCTGGACAAGATTCTACAGCGTGGCGTGTTTTTCTTCCTTCAAGTGGAGGATGGATTGGTGTTGAACATAGGTTTGTACACAGCAACAAGTTCTAGAATGCGGGTCCCTTATCAACGCGAGAGTGTAGACTAGTGGTGTTGTGGAGAGCAGGGGCGACGACACAGTCGATCTTCTGGAATGCAAGCCATGAGTTAACAACAATCATTAGAGGAAATTTGGGGTCTAAAATGGGCCTTATAAGAAAACGTGCCAACAATCAATTTTGTGAGTTGGAATTCAAGAACCAATAGAATTTCAATAAAATGAGTCAACCATAATGGTTGAATTGACATATTTGTCATAAAAGAAAACTACTTTTTTTGTTCATATTTTCGACATATCTTCCTGTGTTTTTACTCAAATTTCAGGTGGGAGAGCTCGTTGGATGCAGAATTTAATTCTGCATCCAACGAGTACCCACACTGCATACTTTTGATGGAACCCGCTACCCCAAAAATAAGAAATACCTGAAAAAACATGATGATGACATCATCATCACATTTTTTCAGGTATTTCTTATTTTTGGGGTAGCGGGTTCCATCAAAAGTAGGCAGTGTGGGTACTCGTTGGATGTGGAATTAAATTCTACATCCAATGATATCTCTCACTCAAAATTTGAGTAAAAACACAAGGAGATATGTCGAAAATACGAACAAAAAAAGTAGTTTTTTTCATTCTTCCTCCAAAATTAATAACTATTGTTTTATTATTTTAACTATTGTTTTATTATTTTAACTATTATTTTATCATTTTCCTTAGGAGGCCCACTTTAGACCTCAAATTTCCTCTAATGATGTTCAACCCTTTAAATGCGTGGATAACGAGCAGCTAGGTGGTGATCCTTCCAGAGGATGAGTTAAATGCATCGGTTCATCACAGAGATGGTTGGTGTGATGGCGAGCTAAGGAGATTTACAAATTGTTTTATGTTAAATACCCAAAACTGATTATGGACATCGCACAGACTGATAATCGAGCTGATCGGCGAGCTAAATGCAACACTGAAATGTGAGCTAGATGTGTAGTGCGTCGATCTAGGGCACACATGGCAAATGATCAGCGAATCTCGTGCAGGAGCTAGATGATGAGCTAAACGTCAAGCTGGATCGTGAGTTGAACTAATGGTGTGAAATGAAGGCTGAATACATTTTATTGTTAATTTGCCCAAACAAACTATAAAATCTGCAAACAAATATACATATCAGATAATACATTTAAAAATGCTTTAAATAACATAGTTTTGAGTTAATAAAATCATAAAAATGATATTAATAACCAAAGCGGAAATAACATCAAATTCATTCTTACCTTGTGCTGAAATAACGATCTGTATGACATAAAACATAATAGAGAGAATAAAATATGTGTTTAAATATGTTATTTAATTGCCAAAAATGATAACAAAATGAGGCTCAACACCCTGTATGTTGCGTCTGTCTGTTATCTGCTTTTATATTCCGTTATACTCAAAGTACTAAGGCCGAACATGTGTCATGTTGTTAGTAGTTAATAAAATATATGTGCGGCGAGCGTTACAGTACGACGGGAATGACTCCATCCTCGCGACTTGGTCGAGCTCCTTGGTCGCACGCCAAGGGACTATAATCCCTCGACAATCATGAAAACATGGTTCCAGTGGTTACCCATTGAAGAGATATCTCGGGTGAGACTGCACCTACTTTGCAAGCATTGTCGACGGGGCTTTCCCTGTCAGGCCGGTATCTCGGGTGTTTGTTGGGTTGATGGGCTGCGCAGAACCTGGGTCGCGTGAGTTAGGAAAAGTGGCCAATAGGATATGACTATTGAACTAGTCACGACTTATTCCTATTGACTCTTACACATTCCAAGTTTTGCAAATGAAAACACTGCTAGAATCTTTACAGCAGTCTAAATTTGACATGGTTTAGTGTTCTTCCTAAAATCCATGCACAATCCCTAATTTTGGTCAAGAAAACAGTCTGAATTCACAGCAGCAGTGGACTAAGGTAAATTCAGTGGAGTCTGAGGAATTCAGATAGCGGAATTCAAGGAAGAAACAATCCTAGTTTTGGTGGTTTATGATAGCCAGTTTTGCCAAGATTGACTGCTCCATCAAACAGTCCTAATTTGTCCTAAACAGTCAGAGTTTTTCATGCTTGAATAGTCCAATTTTTGGGTGTGGAATGATGGTTAGTGTTGCCCTCAAAAAATCTGAGTTTGTATACTAAAAAAGTATGAATTTGTAGGCTAAACAGTCCACATTTTATGACATCTACAACAGTATGAAATTTCCTTAGTCTAAGGTCTTTCCCAAGCAGATACAAAGTTGACATCCCCAATGATTGCTTGATACACACTCCAAGCCGTGACAATGGTTGGAACCTTCCACAATAGACACACTCAGGCCATGTTTGGAATATTTTAACAAATACATTGTTGGTGCAAGGTATGTATATACTCATGCATGATAGTGTATGTGCACTAAAGTATACAGTGTATGTATAGTAATGTATACAGTACAGTTTTGTGGGAAGTAAATCCATTGTGATTTACATTCTATTATGATGATGAAATGATGGCATACACTATGTTGATGATACATACACAATGCATACTATAATGATGATATAATGATGATGAAAAGCCTATGGTGATGATGCACACTTGATGCACATTTTATGATGATCCCTAATGATGCTTACTTGATGCTTACCTCTTGATGATGATGTTGCATACTCATACTCCATGATGATGTATACTTGTTGATACTACTGTATGAGGATGATGATATGATGTTGATGGTGCCTTGTACACTATGATGCATATGCTATTATGATGCATACCTTATGATGATGTTACAACCCTTCATGGTGATCTTGGTACCTTGATGACATGTTCAGACCTTGATGTTTGACAGACCTTCATGATGATGATGATGCATACTTGTTGATACTCTTTATGATGATGGTGATAAAGAAATGAGCATACCTAGATGAACAAATTCCTTGATGACTTGGCATGAGGACCATGAGCAGAATTTTGACCAGCAGTATTGATGAATAGATTGACAAGCAAAGAGTGATGAGTAGAGATTGACCAGCAATGTTGATGAGCAGATTGACAAGCAAAGTTTGATTGAGAAAAATCGGTATATGATTGCTTTTAAGTAGAATCTTGCACTTGAGGATTGGACTCCTCAACCCTTTCTTAATTGGAGCTAATAAAACCAAGTTGGGTCCTGTTATGAGAGTTGGTGCTCTTTTCATTAGTTGGTGCTGATTGTAATCAAGAATATTGAAGTCTTCCATTACGATAAATAAATCTCACATTACAAATATTCTTGTGTCTCTTTGATGTGTTTGTTGTGCTTATGATTTAACTGATGAATATGATAATGTGATTGTTAACATAATGCTTGATATATTATGATTGACTAAAAGAAGGTAAAAAGGTTTAAATTACTCACATATTGATTCACCCCCCTCTCATTGTGGCCATTGTGTTCAACATTCAAAATCCCTTCTTAAATTTTGTGGTATTATGTTCTTTACCTTAGTGAGCCCTGATAATTGATCTCCAAGATCTCTCAAACTATCTTTGAGAATTTCACAAGGGGTATCTTAGGAAAACAATATAATCCAAAGTGATGAGCATTGAAAATTGCATATTTTGACAACTTTTTTGACATAATCTACACCCTTTTGCCTACCTTCTTAAGCCTTATATTTTTTAACATCCTAATCACAGATTTTGGCATAAGTTATATTGGCTCACATATGATTGCATTTTGTTAATTACTTGATGAATAGGTAAGAATATATGTACTTATGGTCGCTTGTAGAAGCATTGCAGATTTTTTGTTGCAAGGTGCTACAAAAGTATCTACACTATATAAACATCCATGTAGCAAAATATTATATAGTACGGAACCATTGATGTCATAGAAATAAAGTGTTGCAGAATTTCTATAGAATTTGTGCAATCCATTGCAAAATCTCTATGGAAGATACAAAATCCTTTGCGAAAAACCTACAGAAACATCATGTAGAAACTCTACAGGAATTCTGCAGAACATTATGGAGATGTTACAGATCTATCATGTCAAGATACAATGGAACCTGATTCTTGTTCCTAGGATCCACATGGAATGATGAGACATCAATTGGATAAGTGTGTGGATGTATAAAAAGGAGATGTGTTAACATCCATAGTTGTCGCATATGTTAAATTTGGTTCATACATATAAAGGTTAAAACATAGGTCAAGATTAGTAGCTAGATTTTTGGGAGGTCAACTTGGACAACTATGCGTGGACTTGGATACCTAATTTGTATTTTGACTTAATGTTAAATAACTATGGGGACATATTTAGAACTGTTAGTTCTCAAAGTTTGTCCAAAATTGTTTTATCATCTTAGATTGTCTAGAATTTCTATAAAGACATATCCCTAGTGCTCATAGTCCTAGCGAACAATTGAACAGAGAGATGATGCAAGAACTTAATTGAACTTGTGAAGTTGGTTGTCTTCTTTCATGTGTGCATAAGCTAATTTACTTGTTGTAGGCTACTTGCAACACCCTATTGGAGGCAAGGCCCAATGTAATAATAAGTGTTGTTATTGTGTTTTGATTTGTAGGATTAAGTGTGTGTGTGTTTGTGTGTGATTACTTAAATTCATTCAAAATTAGCTTGAATTTGATTTATGTTTGATTTCCATTTCCTGTACATTTCAGTTGTGTTGGTAGAGTAGATTTTATTTATTTCAAAATGTACTTACCTTTTCCTTCTAGATTTGTGATATTTAACTTGCATTCTCTTTGATTAGCTTGTTTGTTGTACTTAGTCTCATTTCAATAGATTGTACTTTGAATTTGAAGTTCTCACTAGATTGAGCTTAATCTAATCTGTAACAAAAGTATCCAAATTTCAAAATATACATTTATTACATTGATTGTAACACTACAATGAAAATACCCTCTAGCAGAGTTTTTTGCGGATGCTCCTCTAAAAAAATCCAAAATATTTGTTTATAGCAGAGGTCTGCAATGAAGGCGAGGGGGAAAAAGTTCTAGCAGATGTTTTTTTATCGGTGTGTTTGTATATCTAAATTGTACTGGTGCATATAAGACGAGTACACATTGGTGCTGACATAAATCATGTGGCATGATGACAACGGACATCAATAGGTGAACAAAAATATAAATAAAATAGCCAATGCGTTTGAAAAACACAAATGCACCAAAGCGGTATACATTTGAAAGCACCGCTTTAGGGATAAAAAAGTTGAAATTAAATAATAGATTATTTTTATTTTTTATCATCGGTGCGAACATACTAAAACAAAACACTGGTGCGGTTAAGTATCGAGCACACCACATTAGGGTTAAATAAAAAAAACTACTGAAATAGAAAACTTATCACATTACTTTTTTATTTTTAATTCCCATTTCCAATGCGCTTGTTGTAGCTAAACACACATGTGATTTATAACCTATGGTGCACTAATGGCTATGTAATCGAGTGTGCCACTTTAGTATTTAATTAAAAAAGTTTATGGAAAGATAAAACCCATCACAATCATTTTATATTTTTAATTTCCATTGTTGATGTAGTTGTTGTCGACAAATGTACCGATGTAGTATCGCTTTGGGCACACCGCTCTAGTTTTTTTTTTTAATTTTTTACTGGCAATGAATTATGTTTATCGAGCACATCGGGGTAGGGTTAAATAAAAACAATTACCGAATTGAAAAAAACCATATTTACCATATATATAGTGCTTTTAATCCCCTAAGAACCAGTGTCATATTTTCCCTGCTTAGATGCCCTGCCATCCATGCTCCATGTGGCTGCATTGTTGGCTTCCATCACTTGCTGACTAGATTTCAAAATTTTCAAAACTGTGGGCATAATATGAAATTCGGTCTACATCTCTACCATTCCTTTGTGATGCATAAGGGACAAGGTAAAGTCTTTGTGACCTTCTAATTTATTAATTTTGTGGGTTAAAATTTGTAATTGATATTTACTTACCCTTAAATTTAAAACAATGTAAACAACTTATAGGTGTGTTCAAGTTGTGTGGCTTGCATCGCACATCGATGTTCCTTGTATATTTAAGGGCGCACTAGAGACTATGTGTTTATATTTTTATGCATCGAATTCATGGTGTGCTTCATCTCCATAAGACACCACTAAACCTAATTAAAAAACACTATCTTAACCGGTGTGCATTCTAAATACAAACGCATCGTAAAAAAATGCATGCTAACTTAAAACATGCACATTGTTAATCCAAAATTTTTTACAAAACTCACAAAGGGTTTGCAGCAGGGTTTTCACCCCTGCTACATGCAAAAGCACCTCCCTTCTATCAATGAGATAGTAGGTTCGATTTCGTGGAAGAAAAACTACAACAAACAAAGATATTAGTAAAATAAATACAGTAAGCAAATACAACTAAACTAAATAAAAGAAAAAAAATATGAAAATTATACCCTCCAATCTTGGAAATGGACCGCCTCTCCACAGGCTGGTTAGTACAGAGGATGCCTCAACGTACTGGATGGGAGGTGGTGGGGCTATGGAATGATTGGAAAAATGGTGTGAATACTTTTAGAATAATTGTTTCTCACCATACTCACGGAATAGAATAATGAAAAAGGGATAAGAATATTGTTGATGGAGACCTTCACACTATTTTTATAATAAGTTTTCAGGTTTTTTGTCCTTTTCTCTCTTTTAGGGTTTTGTAACCCTAGTTAGGGTTTTAAGCCCTTTTTTGGGGTTTTAAGCTATTTTTTTGTTACTAGCCCCTTTTTTGTGTTTTTAGACCTTTTGTGAGCTTTTTTGGCCTCTTTGTGGGTTTTTTGGCCTTTTTGAGAGAGAATGAAGGTAAACCATAGTTGTGAAGGTCAAAGGTAAGGGGAAAATGATTAGGAAAATGATGTATGTATGTGGTTTATACCATGTGAGAAATTTTTTTCGTTAACAGGGTTACACCTACTACAGGCGTTCTATTAATACTTAAACACATGTCTTAAACACACCAGTGCTTCCTATTGATGGATTCATCGACAAACTAAACATTTTAAAAAATGAAACGTTAACCGATGCACATTGTACTTATGAATGCACTCGTTATACATGGCAGTAGGGTGTAACAGGAGTACCATAATCGAAAGAAATTATAAAACTTGAAAATATTTTCTCCTATCATAGTGTGCTCTATTAGTACTTGCACACCATGTATGATGCGATGAGAGATTTAGACTGCCCCAGGGCTTCCTAATAATAGAAGCATCACGAGACTTATATCAATTAAATCATGAAATTATCTAGTGCGCATTGTAAACAAGGACAAACAGGGATGTTGGCGCCCTAACATGTAAACGACGCATCGATATCCCCCAAAATTATAAAACTCACAAAGAGGAAGGCACCGATGCTTTCTGTTGATGTAAGCACTGATACACTCAACATAGGAAAAATACCACATTA
>LPNX010699518.1:55599-115025 GCA_001517045.1 Pseudotsuga menziesii | reverse complement strand
AGATGTTGTTGCTGATCGAACCAGTCAAAGTGCTGAAGATGTTGCTGATCGAAAGTTCAAAATGCTAAAGATGTTGTTGCTGATCGAACCAGTCAAAGTACTGAAGATGTTGCTGATCAAAAAGGTCCAAGTGCTGAATTTGTCGCTGCAAATTGAAAGATCAAAATGCTGAAGATGTTGATGATGATGAAGACTGAAGATTGAAGATGAAGACTTCATAATGTTGAAAAGCTTCCAATGATTTATAGATGTGTTACACTGCTGATGTTGATGATGTCTGCTATCTCTACTCTTGTTGTTGTTGATGTAGAATACCCTTCTCATTAAGGGGGAGTGTTGAAATATTGTAACTTCGAAGAATATTCTTTGTGTATCTTTTGTGGTCCCCGATGGTCTAACCGGGAGAACCACTTGTATTACATTGTACCCCGATGCTCCTAATCGGAAGAACTAATAAGAGTCATGAGGTAGTCCCCCATAATTGTAAAGATGGGTCATCAGCACCCCAGTGTGGTTACTTGAGCCTACATGTGTAACTCGAGCCTACATGAGTTAACTTAAGCCGACATGTTGATTGAGTAAACTTTAAGTAAACGGATGAATATAAATAGAGGTGTAGTGCTCCTCATTTGTGACACACACACTCACTTGGAATAGCGCACTTGTGGAGGAGAGGAGTTGCTGGAGAAGGAGGAGAATCAGGTTTTTGGTCTCCTTGTTGGTTTTACCTTTTTCCCTTTTGGGGCATCTATATTGAGGAAGCTTTTGCTGGGTTTTTCCCTTTAGGGTTTTCCTAGGATAAATATGTGTTGTTCTTGTGATACTGTTTCTTTCAGTGATCCTGCTTTATATGCTTTTATTATGAAAAATGAAATGATATACTGATGTCTTAGTAAAGCATATGAAAAATTAACACATTAGCCGGTGTGATTTGTTAATATTGCTTCATCGAATACAGTTTGGTGCGTTAATGTGTAACAGGTGCATCACATTACTCAAAAGAAATATTAAAACTTCCAAGAACAACACCCACTTCAATGCGCTTAGTAAGTTGTGTGCACTGTGTATGGTGCTATCATGGCTCTAGAATGCACTATTTCTTCCTCATGATGGACGCACCAATAAACAAAACGTAGTTAAAAATATTACCATGCTCACCGATGTGCTTGTGTATTCAAGTGCATCATTAGTGATGGTATTTTGTTTCAAAAGCACCATTAACAATGTGTGACTATTATTTAAGTGCAGTACTTGTCAAAAAAACAAATAGAGAAAAAATTTATTATGTGATGTTGATAATTAGCATGCTCATTTAATGAAATATTTAATGTTTTTTAATTTCTATTTATGATACTGATTGATGTTATATATGTATAAGAAACATAAGTGGCAATAGGTGTACCAAGAGTAGCAGGCTCAATTGACCTATACAAATTTGTGCATCAGTGGGAGGTGAGAGAGAGGAAGAGAGATATGTACCCTCACCTCATCACTAATCATACACGAGAACTTTTGATGGTTGTAGGCTTCCTGAATTTATATCAAGAGGCTACATCCCTCAATGAGAACTATGTTTTCTTGACACAATTGATCTATCATTGGGATCAAGGTAGACAGGAATTTCACTTTAGTCCCGGTCAATGGTTCCAAACCACTAAGGAGGATATTTATTTTATCACTACACTATCTAGGAGAGGGAATCATTTTCCCTAGTTCCATAATGTCCTAGTAGGTGTTGTAGTAGAGAGTCGTCTCGCTTACTCTCAACATTATATCGGTCCCCACATCTTCGATCCTAGTGATTTTCAAGTGCATAGTGAACAACTCCATCTTGGTGCTTTCCGTGGAGAGAAAGTTAGGTGCCTCTAATTATTGGTTATGATCATCATGCACCTCATCATAGATGGGAAACACATTAATTTCCTTTTTTATATTATGTAGATTCTTTAGTGTAGACATTTAGATTCATTAAGTAGTTCACAATTTTTTTACGACTGTTTTGTTTTGTTCTATATTAATGGTGTGCAGTTTTTTTATGGGAGGGCCAACTTCCCTATTGATTTAGATATTTTTTCGTTTATTTTTTGAAAGGATTCTGGCCATGATGCCATTGTTTGACCACCTCCATCCTAGGTTGTTAACTGAGGTGCGGATGCACATATGGGGAAAGATGATTCCCAAGAGGAGCCAGCCTGATTTCCCAAATAGGATCATAGCATAAGTGTTAGAGATGCCATCCATGGAGGAGGACCATGCATTGGACCTTCTTCCATATCCATATGTTGGATCACACTAGAGAGCACACCCCAATATACTTTTCACATAGGTTGAGCCACTGGACGAGAGAGGTAATATTAGTGTTATGTTTAAATGATCCCATTTGTATTTTGTTGTCTTATTTAATGCAAATGGAAAATATTATAATGTTTTCTTTAAAGAGTTTTATTAAATAGTTTAAGGAAATTTTCTAATTATATTTCTTGTGTACTATATAATTAGTCAATGTTGACACATTCGATGGGGAGGTGGCTCCTCTTGTACATCCTAATGAGGATATGCAGGAGGCTGAGGTTCCTAGATTACCTAGACCTGACCTATGACAAAGGAAACATGAGAGGTATCGATAGGACACAACAAATAGGTTGGTCACACTGTTGGGTCGACGAGGAGTCCATCCTGTATGAGCAGTTGATATCATCTGAGATCGTGAGCTCACATAGATATGTAGTATGATTCATCATGATATGAGATTGTTGATGAATTCATACACTAGCAACAAATGAGAGATAAATGACAAAAAAATGTTAGGTTTTTATCATCTAAGCAATATCATCTTAGGATCTTATATGAGAGAATAACATTCACAACAATAAACACAAGAGACAAGAGACACAAAGAATTTTCCTCAAGGAAACCATAAAGGAGAAAACCCCGCAACTACCTCAAGATAAAATGAGCACCAATGGCAGCAGTAAAACCCAAAAAAATAAATATGATCTCCAACAGCTAGTTCTCTCTCTCTCACTTGAGAGAGCTTCTCCTCTCTCACTCATGCGCCCTAGTGAGTGAGTAAGTGTGTAATAAATAGAGAGTGTCACTCTCTATTTATATTCTTTCGTTCACTTTATTTCCACTCCAACATGTCGGCCTCACTTAACAATTAGTTACCAAGGATGACATATCTAGGAGAGTCTAATAACCCTAGTGCCCCACAATTGTGGGGACTTTGACCTTCGATCAACAAGGAGGGTTAACCTTAACTCAATTGTGGGGACTATTGCCCTGACTTACAATGGAGGGTTAACCTCAATGACTTTACATGACTTGTTTACATTATTGATTCTCTCGATAGAAACATCAGGGTATGACATGACTCAATTACATTATAGATACTTCCTAGAATAAACATCGAGGTACAATACATAAGATATACAATTGAATACATTCCGAAGTTACAAATACATCAACAATCCCTCTTAACTAGGAAGGTATTCTATTGACACAATTCATTAGCATAATTCTTCTTCTTTGGATCATCACTGGATCATCATCAAAGTTGGATCATCATCAAAACTGGATCATCATCAAAATTGGATCATCACTGGATCAATATCAAATTTGGATCATCGTTGGATCATCATCAAAGATAGATCATCAATTGGTCGTAATCATCACTACTTCCACTATCTTGATCAAAGGTGCTATCTCTTCATTCTTCTCGTCATAGGAAGTTCTACAGAGCCAACCATTTTTCATGCTGGTTGTAGGCCTATCCTCCATGTAGGTCTTTATCTTCTTTAGCACTTATATCTGACCACATGTTAGAAAGCCCTGCCCAACACTTACATCTGACCATGGGAGGAACACATCCACCACCATGTCAGAAAGGCATGCCCATCTCTCACATCTGACCATGGGAGGAACACATCCACCACCATGTTAGAAAGGCCCAACACTTACATCCGAACATGGGAGGAACACATCCAAAAACCATGTCAAAAAGGCCCAGCACTTACATTCACTAGCATGATAGGACATACCTATCTATGAAAAGGCCCAGCACTTACAACCATCAGCATGATAGGACACACCTACTATCATCTATGGAAGGGGCCAACACTTACAACCATCAGTATGATAGGAAACACCTACTATCATCTGTGGAAGGGACCAGCAGTTACAACCAGTGGCATGGTAGGACACAACTACTACCATCCATGGAAGGGATCTTCACTAGCAACCAGTGGCATGGTAGGACACAAATACTACCATCCATGGAAGGGCTCTGCACTTACAATCAATGGCATGGTAGGGCACAACTAATACCATCCATGGAAGGGCTCTACACTTATATCTGATCATGTGGGAACACATCCCTCAATCACATCAGAATGGATCTGCACTGATTGTGTGTTAATGCAACCCACAATCATATCAGAGCATCTCTGCACTTACATATAACCATGGAAGGAACCAATCCTCTCACCATGTTAGAATGTCTCATGGACTCATCACTTCCCCTTAGAAGGAACCTCGATCTAGAGAACACCAAGCTTCTCCTTGAAGTACTTAAAATTCACTATGGCCATTTCTAGCATAGAATCACATCAGGCTTGATTATGACCAAGGATAACATGCGAGCTTTTCCAGGACCGATTACATCCGAGGACAACCTACAGGACTGGCTACGTTTGAGAAACCTACGAGCTTCGCCAGGATTTATGCTCAGACAACCTGTCTCACCAGCTATGCTAGAACTCCCTCTTTCAAGAGATATTGATCTAGATCACAAACTGGAGTTTCACTGCTCCGCTCTGAATCATACAAAAATGCAAGTCAGATCAATCAAATCAAATAGTAGTTTTCAAAAGAAACATAATACCTCCCAAATAGTAAGTGGCAACATATTTTTCCTTAGCTGTACTCAATGTCGCGCGGGACTACTTCCTACTACACCAAGAAGTTATCTTCCTATCAATGGCACTGCCTGCCCAATATGAATCCACATAACCCTCGAGGTTAATGTTTTGATTCGTATCATACTTGAGCCCATACTCAATTGTACCCTTTAGGTACCTCAGAATATGCTTTGCAACAATCAGGTGAACATGTCCCAATGTGTTCACAGTAAAGCAAATATTAGGTCTTGTATTCGTCAGGTACATCAAGGAACAAATCATCCAGTGATACATCATGGCATCAACCGTTTCTGATGAAGAAACACTCAATAGCTCTAGGTTCGATGCCATAGGTGTGGTCATGGCCTTGCAGTCCATCATCTTGAACCTCTTCAAGATCTCTACTACATACTTTCCTTGTCCCAGGGAGATTCCATCCACATTCTGCCACACCTCCATTCTTATAAAGTAGTGCATCATATCCAAGTCCTTCATCTCGAACTTAGTAGCAAGTCTCCTTCTTGCAACTTCTGTCAGGAACAAGTCATCGACATATAACAGGAGCATCATTGGTCTTCTGCCTTCAACCTTGAAGAAAAGGTTGGAATCTGCTTTACTCTCAGTAAAGAATAGAGTCATCAGTAATATGTCCATCCTGTCATACCATGTCGAACCTCAGGATCTTATATAGTCACTCCCTCTGAAGCAGAGCATCATTCTCCCTCTGCAATTCGTACTCTATGCATTGAAACATTCTGTACTGGAGTGACAAGTAGCTTCCTCTGCTACTAATATTTTATGTATCCATCTAGGATCACTGGATACCAAGATCCTCTATCTTGAACCTTTTCAAAAGTTCTTCTAGCACCCATCTGTGAGCTTGTCATCCTCTATAGGATTTCATCTTCAACCTTGTATCAAATGTTGAAATATTCATCACTCTAGGTGATCCTCAAGCTCCTCATGTATGTGTTATCCCATGGGTTCCTTCTAAGCTCGTATAAGGCCTTCTTTAATTTGCACATATGAGTTTGTCTGTCATGTGTCTTAATTTCCAATGGCTGCAAATGTCTCTTCATATTTTATGTCTTATTTCCGTGAGAGGCATCGTGCTATGAATCTTGCCTTGTATCCCACGATGTTTCTATCTACTACATGCTAGATCTTGTATATCCATATGGAATACATTACAGAATTCCCTTTAGGTCTACATCCTAGACATCATTCTTCTTGAACTGGTATTCCCCTTCCCTTTCTTCTTGGCTGCTTCTTTATAGCTATAAGGCTCTACATCAATGATGTCACTCAACAGTGTCACATGACTGGAGTGTCTCTGAGGCCTCTTTCTTTCTTTGAAAGTATCATCATATTATTCTACATCTTGGATTCCTGCTTGAACTGTCGTCACTTGTTCTTCAAAACAAGTCTCATCCTTCTTTTCTTGTAGGTGATTGTACACAATATTTCCTACAAGTCAAACGCATTTGTATGGTTAGAAACATTTCATAAGTCATATTCACAATGAAAAATTCTAATGCATAAAGATATAATCATGCAACTATTTTAGCCAATACAACATTCATCCACATCTCACATAAACTTTTCTAGATTCCTTCCATCTCTACCAAGACATCATTGAGATTGTGCACTAATCCAATATGTCAGCAAAGATGTTTCATTCTACATAAGTAGCAATGGATATTTTTATAGCACCATGAGCTACTTACCCATCACATGCATATTAGTAGTATATAGTCATTAATGCAAACATTCTATCATGCATAACACATCAACTAAATATAAACAAGTGCATAACAAAACAATATCATGAAATGACAATTGAATACTTATCATTATTTGTTTCGTGAGTAGACTCCTTCTTTCAGCTTCATCATCTTCTTCATTCATAATAGCATCATTTCTTATCCAAATGCTCAAGATGGATAAGAGGCTCTTCAAGAATTGAGTTCTTCATATTCCTCATCGCTTGAGGTATCTTCTTTGAATCGTGAAATATTGATCTTCAGATGCTCCCTGTTATAACTAGATCTTGTTCTTAGTTTATCTGTTCTTTTTGTCCTAATTTTCAACCGTTGGTTTAAAATGATTTTATATTTCATGTTGATTTTAAGAATTTTTGACAATCAATAATTTTGGTTGGATTTAATGCTTTTAATGGTTGAATCATTTCATTATTTTAGTTTTAAGTTTTGTCTTTCGGGCTTATTAGTTAATATGTACATCTTTAAGCTTTCAAAAACTTATAATAAAATCTCATTCCAAGTTTTGATTTATAATCTAACTCTCATTTTTTAGTCCTTTGTCAAATATTTTCATGAGGAGATTCCTGTAGCAGCTATGTTTTTCCTTTTTTTGTCATTGTCATTGGGAGCAGATTAAGAGGAGATGGAAATGAATTCAGGAAAGAAAAAAAAAGAGGTTTTTGTCCACAACATACTCATTCACAAAAAACTCTCTCATTTTTGCAACAGCTATTATCGTTTGAGAGATTCGAATTCATCTTTGTGGCCTATTTTCAGGGTTTGAATTATTTAATAATTTGATGTGTTAGTCATAAATTTTTAGAACATATTCCAATCAATTGAAGAGTAATTTTGAAAAAAACAAGAGAGGTTTTTGTTCATAACATACTAATTTAAAAAAACCTCTCTCAGGTTTTACACAGGTGTTTCGGATCGAGAGATATGAAGGCATCTTTGAGACCCAAATTTCCAGAAATTCGCAAAATTTCCCCAAATCCGATTTGCTATTTTTGGGTTAATTATATTTAAATATTTTGAGTTATCATGTAACTAATTGATGTAACTATTTCAAAATTTGACCTAGAAGGTAGTTATGGAACTACTTTACTTTTGTAATGATAAAAGGAAGACAAACATACAGTTTTGAGGGGGCGATTTTTCACTCAAGGAGAGGCTTTTGGAGCTTTGATTTCTCAAACTAGCACTTATAACTCTTATGTAAGTGGATGACTGTTATTGATTATATATAAACTGATAAGCCATTTTACCTTTCATGCTTTTTCATTTCTGATCTGTTTGATTGCTCAGTCTACAATTTCATTTCTTGTTTAAAGTTTTATTCATGTAAATGCTTGTAGCCTGTGGCTGGAATTAGTATTTCATGTGTAATGTTTATGGCTTATTGGGATGTGTTTGATCCCCAATTTATCCAATTTTCATGATTCATTTCTGTATTAGCTTGTGGATGTTTATTTCCTCCTTGCTGATGAAGTTTTTAAAACCCTAAAACCTATTTTATTTAATTTTACTTTTGAGATTGTGTTGGCTTGTTCTTCTGGTAGTCTAAGAACAATTTCTGGCACTAACACTCCCATCTTATTTTCTCTTATTATGACTCAAGCTTCTTCTTGTGTGTGCTCTTCCTAGAGTCTGCTGAAAGTAACCACTTCCTTCTGGCACATATTCCTTGAATGAATGAATCCCATGATCCTAGGAGGCCATTCAAGGTGGTTATAACAACATCTGCATTCTCCACTTCTTCTTCTACCGCTTCAAGTCATTCTTTGATTTGAGAGACCCTTGTAAAGTATGACTGTATGGTCTCTGCATTCTGGATCTTCTCATTCTTCAACTATTTTCTCAAAGTCATCTTCCTCTTTATGTTCTTCCCTTCAAATAGCTTGGTCAAGGAATCAAACATCTATTTAGGTGTATTTAGGGAAGACACTTATGGTATAAGGTGATCCTTGATTGAATCAGCAATGATCTTCTTGACCTTTCCCAAGTTCTTCTTGTGTAAGGCTTTAGCCTCATCTCCCTCTGGAGCTGGAACCTCTCTACTTATGTAGGTGTCCAATTCATTTCTTTTAAGAACTAGTGAGATAATATACTTCCATTGTTGGAAGTTGTTAGCCTCACCAAGCTTGTCATCAAGCTGGTGTGATTAGTCATCTTGAAATGAGAACCTCAACTGTAAATAGAAAAAGATTATATCTTACCGATTTGAGGTGTCCATTTTGGTTCCGGAGCTGGTTTATCTAGGGTTTGTCAGAGAAACCCTAATTTTCAAAACTTGGAATCTTTCAAATATGATTGTATAAAATGATATTCCTCTTCAAGGTGATCTTTCCAATGTACTCCTTTTCTAAAAACAATGGAGGGAAGCTCTCAGAACAGGAAGCCCTAGTTTACCAATTTATTCTACAGAAATTCCTGATACTATTTCTGCGGTATATCTGAATGTGCTTATCCTCTGTGTGTGAAATTTTGTACTGAGGTATCCTAATTTTTCCTTGTTCCAACACCATAGGTTTCATCAGAATTGGGTTCACCAATTGGGACTTATGAGGGTTTTCCCAAGGTGACATGTTTCAGGACTGTTCAACATAGCGAAGTTATATGGACTGCCACATGTCCCTGTTTCATATTCGATGTGTGAAAATTTTACCAAAGAAATTATGGTCCATGCCATTTCTAGAACATATTTAGAAATTTAATTTGGACCTTCTTCACCCAAGATATAGCCATTATCCCCAAGTGTCCTGTTTGGGGAGGAATCCTGGGAGAGGCTAGAACCCTAACTTGGAGGAATCATATCTCCTAGAATATAGTGAATATGAGGCTGAAAATTAGAAAAAATGTACATGAGGAATTTATCTTCGACCTATGAAAGTTTCGGCACCTGATCCTTCTCCAATATTGATATATAGTGAATCTACCAAAACTATCAGTTTCAGTATTTTAGAGTTTTTCAGGCTCGAGGTCAAACTTGGGTTTGACTTTCCCAAAGTTTCACCCAACCAAAAATATCAAACTAGGTCTCTAAACTTAGATTTTTATGAGGAAATAAATCCTATCTCGAGCTCACTCAAAAATTCCTCTTCTGTAAATAGCCATAATTTCCCGCACCAAAAACTGAAAATGCCCGGAATCAAATGCTACTTCGACAAAAAGATGTTCCCTTCAATGGAGAGTTATCCTAGCCTTCTTTTTCTGATGGATTGTGGAAAGAGACTCAAAAATTAAGAATCCATACCTTCTGCATCTACACAATGTCTTCTTCTCAGGTTAGCTCTGATACCATGTTAGATTTTTATCATTTAAGCAAAATGATATTAGGATCTTATCTGAGAGAATAGCATGCACAGCAATAAACATAAGAGACAAGAGACACAAAGAATTTTCCTCGGGAAAACCATAAAGGATAAAACCACACAACTTCCTTAGATATAGAATGAGCACCAATGGCAATAGTAAAACCCGAAAAAATAAATATGATCTCCAACAGCTTGTTCTCTCTCTCTCACTTGAGAGAGCTTCTCCTCTCTCACTCGTGCGCTGCAATGAGTGAGTGATTGTGTAATAAATAGAGAGTCTCACTCTCTATTTATATTCTTTCGTTCAATTTATTTCCACTCCAACATGTCGACCTCACTTAACAATTACTTACCAAGGCTAACATCTCTAGGAGAGTCTAATAACCCTAGTGCCCCACAACTGTGGGGACTTTTCCCTTCGATCAAAAAGGAAGGTTAACCTTAACTCAATTGTGGGTACTATTTCCCAAACTTACAATGGAGGGTTAACCTCAATGAATTTACATGACTTGTTTACATTATTGATTCTCCCGATAGGAACATCGGGGTATGACATGACTCAATTACATTATAGATACTTCCCAGAATAAACATCGGGGTACAATACATAAGATATAAAAGTGAATACATTCTGAAGTTACAAATACATCAACAAAAAAAGGACTAAAATTCACATATAAACAACAATTTTTTAGTCAATGTATCTTATCATGCGACAAAAAATTTTAGTCGTATTTAGCTTAGTCATTAATTGGTTGTATTAATTTATCATCTAGTCGTATATTTGGTCATTAATTTAGTCATTTATTTAGTTATTAGTTGTCACAATTAATGACCAAATACACAACTAAATGATAAATCAAAACAACCAATTAATTACTAATCTAAATAAGACTAAATTTTTGGTCGCATGATAAAATAATGGAAATTAGCTACCAAAGTTGTCATTAGTTGTTTATATGAGAATGTTAGTCATTTTTAGGGTCATTTATCTCTCATATTGGAAAAGTCATTAATCTATTTTTAGTGGTTTTAGAATATAAACGACTAATTTAGTCGTTTTTAGTCATTTTATTTGTGTTCATTTTTAATCAATATAAATGATCAATTTAGTTGTTTTTAGTCGTTTATATCATTATTAATCAATATAAATTTTTAGTGTGATATTGTGATTAAATTAAAAATGTCATACAATATTCATACTCATATAATATGAATACACAAGTGAATCATGCAAAGTGCGTTAGTTAATAACAACACTAAATAATATCAAGTGCAAACAAATATTATTATCAACCACGTAAATTTTTATTATATGAAATGTCAAGTATTACAATATCTATGAGTTTCCAGATGAATATCCACTAATGGACTAACACTAGTCCATGAAAAACATTGTCTCTATACTTTACATGAAAATCATCTACATCAATGAATTTTTAAATATTGCAATGGCCACTAAGTGAAACTTGTGTCCTTCTTTTTCGAACGGATACATTGCAAATATGAAGAGCTTTTGAATCTTTTTCATATTGAACTAGGTTGGAGAAAAACCTAACAATCAAAACATAAAATCAATACTAGCTCAAATTAGATAAGCACAAAATCATGTTCTCAATGTTATCAAATATGTAGAATACAACAAATGTAATGATGTGATATAGAAATAGTTGTGACCACCTAAGCGTGAAACCACAAAGCTATATTATTGGTGTAATAACATAATGGCTTTGCTACACTTTCACTAATATCCTTCAATCCAACAAAATGTATCATGACATCATATATGCACCATAACAAGCAATTTAAACTCCAAATAAGGTTACATAATTTACTCTTTGTAAGGGTTCGACTGAAAGAAATTAAAAGATAATACACAAATTCAAGAAAAAAGAACCAATCATCAACAAGTCAACATCATAGTAAGTAGTCTAAATCTAGAAAATGTTAATCTTGGTAATTTTTATCGTATTTGTTGGTTATCAAGGATATGGATAATGTTGGTAATCTTGTGATTTTCATAGTATTTATTGCAGTAATCATTATTGTGGATGTTGAAAATCATAAGTGATCACATAATAATAAATAAAAATTTCAAAGAATTTCAAAGTTAAATAATAATTGAAAGGAATAACTACATTATGTATGTCTTATATGCAATCAAACATACTAGATATATCTCCTACCTACACCCTTGAATATGATTCAACAAGTTTTCCTATTGCTCTTGGTAGTTGTTTAAAATCCTCATCTTTGGATTCTTACTTTAAATGGTCATATCAATTAGACATCTCTTTGCATTGTTCAATATCTTTTTCAACCTCCCAGTCTTTGTTCTATCTATGCTCTATGATTTGAATAATTTTATTTTTTTGTTCAAAAGTTTGAGCATTCTCAGTTTCATCCTTTTCTTGGCATTGTTATCCTAGCTAGGCCTGGAGAGCATTGTGGAGTAGTGTTAGCTAGTGATAAGTTGGTGGACTGTATGTACCATCTTATCACAAGCTAATGGTACATATTTTCACTTAAATCTAATGGTAATATTACGTGTAATATGAAATGTACATTGTTGCCCAATTTTTTTGTACCTGAAAATCAAACTTACAACTTGTTTCTCATGATGATGAGAATTCATTAGTGTTGTTTTATCATGTTGATTTGATATAACAATAGGAAAATTAAATTTGATGAATTTCTAAGTGAAAAGAAGCTAACAAGGAAGATTTGTGGTTGTTACAAATTTGTTGTAATAAGATTAAACTTCGTTGTAATATGAAATGTACATTTATGCCCAAAATTTCCTACATATCTAATTTACAGCTTGTTTCTCATGATAATGAGAAGTTACTACTATTGGTTTATCATGTTGATTTGATATAACAGTAGGAAAATTTACTTTGGTGAATTGAAGTGAAAAGAAGCTAACAAGGAATATTTGTGGCTGTTACTAATTTGTTGTAATTCAGACATGGTTTGTCCTTAGAGATTTTCCCTAAAGCGTTGGGAACAATCTCTCAAGTTTGTATATGATTTAATGTTGGTTCATTGAGTTTCCTTACTGATTGGTTTATGGATAAATGATTTATTTGTTGTTGTTGACGATAAATCAAATTCTTCCCTGATATTGAAAATTCATTAGGAAGAAGATTCAACAAAACCCAAGTAACAAGGATTGAAATCTCAGTTGTGAAAAAATACAAAAATTCCTAGGAAGCAATAAAAATTATGGATTTCTAACAAAAATATAGGTTATAAGGCATCACTCACACCAAAATATTTTCCAAATCAAAAGATAGATTTGAAGTGAAAATCTCTAAGTTGATGTGATAGTGTCCTTCCTCACTCTAGTATTAACAGTGTTGGAAATTTTGGTGTCGTGCCTTGTTGGCCAATGCAGCATCTTTGGGTTGTGGTTGTTATAAATATGATGTTGAAATATACCTTAATATATTGGCACATACCTATGTTGTGATTTCACTCTACAATAATACTCCCCTCCCCTTCTTACTTGAGCTTGAATAAATTGTAGGAGCACAATTACATAGTTGAGTCTTGGAGAAAGGAGAAGGATGTTGTGGTCAATTTATTATAAAGACAAAGGAGAGAATTTAGATAGGGAAATGTTTTGGGAAGTTATACCATATAAATCCAACACTGTAGGTTGTTCAATAGAGAGAAAGGATACTAACGTGCTTAACAAGTTCTCGAGGATAGATTGTATGGAATGAGCAAAATGATGATTGTCATGGAAGATTTTCAAGAATTGTCGGAGTTCAATGGAAACTAGATGGAGAATCTCAATTGTTATTGTAATGTTTGTGAAACAATATGGATAGGAAATGGGTAAACTAATAAAAATTACCATAGAGTTTCTCCCTATTACACTGTGGGACATTTCCAACTACCAGTACATGGAAGGTCGGATTACCAAATGGAAGGACCTCTATGAGGAACTATAAAGGAAATGTATTTAAAGAATGAGGGTGAAATCGTTGATGAAATTTATAATTTGATACAAATGTGAGGAAAAAAATATTATGTTATACCACTGACAATTTGAAGGCCCTGACAGAGAAAAATATACACCTAGTAATAGGTTAAAGAAGAAATGTATTATAGATGTTTTGTTGCCTCCATATATGAGAAAGTTAAAGGTGATCTTGCCAGATTCATATGATGTGTTTTTTTGGGACTTGAATTTGAACATTAAAGATAGAATAAAACCTTGAGTAACAAAGATGATCATGACAAAGTTTTGTCTATTGAATGTTCAAACAAGGGAATCAAGAAGAAGATTAAAGGTTTGAAGAAGGAAAGATTAAGGAGAAGTGGGGTGTGCCATGTGTTAACTCTATGAACAAGAACATACTTTAGCCAATTGTCTAGAAAATTTAAATCTAGTATTGTTGTATTTGTGAAACAAGAGATCACTCCTTGCAAATTATAAGGTAAGACACAAGAAGGAGAAACAACCTCTATTTAACTCAAAAAAAGTGGAAATGACTACTTAAAGAAGGTAATGTGGAGGGGATTCAAAAACTCCTATAGAGATAATAAGTAGAGAGGGAAAAATTAGAATTTGAAGTCCTATGAAAAACTTTACTCCAAACAAGCAACCCTTCCTAACAGTGTACTAGCAAAAAAATGTTGCCCACTAATGGTTGGATTAAATAACCCCAAGAACCAATCGATTTCTATTGGAGATAGGGCAATTGTTATTAAAATGTTAACTATGACAACATATTGGATTGAGTGGGAAAAGTTAATTTGCAACCCACCATGTGATAACTAGATGCCTTGATACATACATGAACATGTTCTTAGAGTATCATTCCTAATACCGCAACATATGCTTGGGAATAAAAGGCGATTGTGTGCAATCATAAGGTTAAATTGAATAAGACAATTCTCCTTGTTACATCGGTAAGTGAATAATACCTAGGCACCTCTAAGAGAACTTGTTAAATCCATTTGATCAAGGACCACAATAATCATTAATGGAGCATGCAAGGTGTTTAAAAATATTTTTGAAAACCAAATGGTAGAAGCAAGAACAAGTAAAGGATCATGCCTAATGTAGTAGGGCTTTCTCCCTTGCTACAGGCATGAACAACTCCCTTTCGTCTATAGGACGGAAGGGTAGGGTTCCTGTGAGGATGAAATAAAGAAGAAAGAAAACCAGGTTAGGGCCAAGCTCTAAAACCTTGCATAAAATTGTTAGCAAACAAAAGAGCTGCAATAAATCGAAGGAAACCTGCAACAAAGCATGAGTAATAAACCTGCAAGCAAAAATATGTTAGAAAAACTATAAGAAGAATGACAGAAAACAAAGATTATACCTTCTATGGGTGGAAATGGGCCACCATGCCCTAGCTTTGGGAACACCTCTCAAATGGAATGGGAGCTTTGGATCAATGGAGGAATGGAGGAGAGGGAGGGTGAATGACTTGAGAGGCAAAGGGTCTCAAGGCACTCACACGAGCAACATAACGATAGGGAGATGAGAAGTGTGTTGAGAGTGACCATCACCCCTCTATTTATACTTTTTCTTGAGATTTTTAGGGTTTTAAGCCCCTGGTTAGGGCTTTAGCCCCTTTTGGGGGATTTTAGCCCCTTTCGCCCAAGTCTTAGCTCCTTTGGGGGTTTTAAGCTCCTTTGAGGGGTTTTAGACCCTTTTTGGAGGTTTTAACCCCTATGAGAGCTATTTTGGCTCTTTTTAGGGGGTTTTAAGCCCTTTTTCATATTTTTGAGCCTTTTTGAGGGTGTGGGGATCAAATGAGGGTCGTACATAGATGTCTTTGGGTGATGTAGGTCATGTAGAGCTTTTGAGGGATTTTTTGGGTTAACAGATTGCCCCTTGATGTGTGAGGGAAAGAGCTCATCGTATGGCCGATGGTCATCATAGGATTTTCTAGGGAGAGGTGGTGCTTCTTGGGCTGGGGGATGGTGGCTTTTGGTTTTTGTATTAATATGGTTCCCATCAATGTGTGAGATACAAATAATGTGTGACATGTATATGGACGAGGCGGGAATCCCCATGCTCATAATGATTTCAAAAGAATAATGTGATCTAAGCTCTACAATACAAGAGCCTATCATGTACAATTGTTGTTCCAATAGTGGTTTGCCTCAATGAGAGGCTGAATACAATACTGATCTAAAGAGCTACTACATTGGACCCATGGCATTCTCATGGAATGCTATATCTTCATGACTGATGGTCTACTAGATTTGGAATGATACATATTTTACTGACGGAGAGTTAGATTCTTTGTGGTACAAATATGCTGTATCAATCATAAATCTATATAGAAGCACTATTGGGGCTTTTGAACATTATCTCCAACGCAACCTGGAAATCACAAAGGACATGAATCTATTTGGGTCCCTCGAATAGACTCATCAATGTGCTAGAGTCAGGTGACATCTGGGGTCTTCAACCAAATACTGCATGGACCAATACCCTGTATGAATCTCAACGGTGCGATGATGTAGCTGGAGTCGAGCACATGAGAAACAACCACCCCGAGAGGCACTAAGGACTCCTCTCAAGTAATCCAAGGAACTCATCAATGGGGTTAATGAAACTAGGATACAAGGACCTCTGGGTCTATCCTTTGGAATACATGTGTTGTCGTTGACAGAGGGAGACCTGCACTTGGTCAAGGCAATGGTGTTTCCTTGACTAGAAGCGTGAGGGAGATAACCAAAAGATGTGAGACAATCTGAGGACTGACCCACTGAATGGGGGGGGCAAGGGGGGGGATTTGAATAGGGGCATAGGGAATGTAGTGGACTCAAACTTCCTTTGTTCATAGTATGTCGGCAGGGCAGACCAGGCAACAAATGAAACTGGCTCATGGGAAAGGGATCATAGATGTAATACCTAGGATGTAACTGCATATGGGAAATACTTGGGGGAGGTAGACACTTTTGGTATTGATGGAATCCAAAGAAGACACATTATTGAGTACTTTGAATGAAGGTGAACCAGAGTGCCAATGATGCCAAACTATTATCTGTGGGGTGGTGTCTAGACACACTATTGTGGTACAATCTCGTGGATTTTTGGCGAGCTTGAGAAAGTAAATGCTCGATGGTGCTTTCAATTTTAGAGAGTCTGAAAGCATGAAGAAGATTCCAGTGGGGGTTCTTTTTCATTGGTAGTCTCCTGTTCCTGAAAAAGGATAAACGTATACATAGGAGAGATTGCCCATCCTTTAGGGGATGGGAGATTTCTTTACTGTTGGTAGTCCAGTCATGCCAGAAAAGGTTAAACCTATACTGATTGGACAGTCATTCAGATACTTTTACGAGCATGAACAAAACCAAGTTTGCTCGACAATATTTTCTTGATGAGAAGGCTGGAAAAGAGCTTAATGACAACCCATGGTGATATTTTTCATAAAGTTCGGCCCCTCTGCCCGAGAAATCATAAAAGGATGCAGAGGAGAATGGTCTTGGCTTGAATGTGCCAAGGTGGTCCTTTTCATTTGATGGTCTACATGGTCCACAAAAGGAGGTAAATGGGACGATGTAGAATCTTTTTCCTATACTTTACCGAGTGGGAAAGGAAGCAGCTATGCTCAGCAATATTTTCATTCTTTTAGGAGTCAGAAAAGATCTTAAAAGAAACTCCAGTATGGTCAACCGATCAAGGAGGCACTGGTGGTGCCCCCATGTTAGAACAATGGACAGTGGTCCAAAGTTCATCTGTGTAGTATGGATTTAGCAGGTGGCTCTTGAACATACATGGGATAGATCGCGGTAGAGGCACGCGAATTAGTGTGGTAGATGCATGCAAACCGAGGTGGTTCTCAGACAGAGGTGAGGAGAGTTGTGTGTGAGTTGTGGTTGACGGACTTGACTACATGTGATGTGAGTGCAAATCTGGAGGTAGTTATATGTTGAATGCATGCAAAGGAAATGATCTGTCCTCTGGATGATGGTCCAAAAACCCACGTAAGGTGCGGTGGGTATATTAGACAACTATATGTTGAAATGAAATGACGTGCCTTTCGGGCGGTGGCCCAGGAACCCGCATGAGTGGCGGTAGGGAAGTGTAGAGAAAGTACAGGTCCAAAGAGACTTACATCACAATGATGTGGCTCATAAATCGAGGTAAATTATGGGAAGTGGCCCCAAAAATTACTTATTAAACATGAGACGATGGTCTCATTAAAATATAGAGGACGAAAATTTGAGCCATGTGAGAGGTGTCTCGAACAGTCTCAAGGTGACTCTAAACTAGCAGCTAATGGTGTTGCCCCTAAATGGGGGTTTCTGATTTGTGGTAAAAATGTTGCAAAACAAAAAGGGGAAAAACTACGCTATAAGGGACTCATAGTGGTGGTATTAGGCATAGGCTCTCTTGAGGTAGAGCCCATTGTGCAGTTTCTTCAAGAGGCGACCGTCTGAGTCAAAGAAGAGGTATGCCCCCTTGTTGAGATGAAGGTCATTGCCAATGTAGGGCAATAGAATCTGGTATTTTATGGGAAGAACTAATTCCACACTATGGTTTTAAAGGGAATGGGGTAAAACTAGAGGCAGTCTTACAGATCTTTCTGTCATCGCGTAAGTGGTGCCGGGGTAGATCTGGTGGATCTTCCATGACTGACGAGACGGAAGGGAAACTAGTGCTAGAGATCATGTAAATGGTATTGGTTGTGGCTTTGGTGTTCTTTCCCCCAGTCTCTATTGGATGAAGAGGGGTAGGCCTAGAGATGGGAGGAGTTTGTAGAACTGGACATCATGTAAATGGACATGGTGTCTGAAGAAGGAGGTGGGGGATGGATTTCTTCGATCAAGGTGATCTCAGATTCAAGGGAATGTTGTCGAAGGTTGGCTAGGGATTTTCGAAACTTGAACGAGTCTTAGAAGTGGTGAGAATAATGTCCATGTAATCCGCAAACGGTGCAAGCATGGTTTGTTCTCAACGACTTGTTTCTCACTATTGGCCCTCTTGGGAGTTCAACCACGGGGAGGTTTTTCGTTGTATCCATGGCATCCAAATGCACGTGGATTATGGGAATCTCAGGGTAGTTTTGGGTTGGATGGCCCTATTCTTCACAAACGGCACAAGGTAGGATCTGTCGAGATTCAGCAGTAGCTTTCACATTTTTTCCCTTGGCCCTTTTTGGGTGGGGCGGTGCGGGGTGCGATGGTTGGTTTTAGCGGGCCGAGTGGAGGATGAGATTCAACCATAATGGGTTGCATGGGGGTTATGACTACCTGGGTCATTGGAGGTTGGGCCGGTGGATTGAGGTACCACACGGGAATCCCCAATGTGAAATTGGGAAAGTTTAAGGTAGCCATTATTGGCTTACTCATGACACCAAGTGGGGGAAAGAGAAAGGGAATTGTGTGGACTGGGGAGGAGGCCAGATAACTCCCTAATGGCTGCATGTGGGGATGAGGTTGTCGTGTCAGATGTGCATAATGTTGTGGCTACGGATGATGCTGTGGCTACTAATGATGTTGTGGCTACTGATGGTGTTGCGGCTGCGGATGATGTTGTGGCTGCGGATGGTGTTGTGATTGTGGTTGGGGTTGTGGCTGCAGTTGATGTTTGGGTGTAGCAGTGCTGGATGAGAGCATGTACAAATCCACAGTCTCATTTGGTGTCAGTGGTGGTGACACTAAGGGGAAAGAATCCATCATGGTGGTATCGACAAACAACCCAAGGCCCACATTCAACAATGGGGAGGCTGGTATGTTGTCAACCATGGTGTTGACTACCGGGATAGCATTGGCATGTGCGGTTAGCCCTTGTGGATCAATGGTGTTGATCGTAGGGATAACGTTGGCGGGTGCCATTAGCCCTTGCGGATTGTGATAAGTCAGTTGGTCAACCGTCACAATTTTCCCTTCACGAGGGAACATCATGAGACAAAAAACAGTTGATGCTACGGCTCTCATGGCGTACATATAACTTCTTCCGAGGAGAAGTTTATATTCCAACTAAGCAACAAACTCTATGTCAATCAGTACTAATTTCCTGCCAAATGTGATGGGAACGTGTGGGAGAAATCCTTGGGCTTTAGTGGGGTGGCCATCATAAACCCGTAGAGTAGTAGAGGATGGTTGTAGAATTGGGGATCCAAGCTTCTGCCAGACTAAGGTAGACATAATGCACATGGATGCCCCCTCATCCACTATGCACTAGTGCACAACCAGATTCTGAATGGATACCCGAATTTGGAAGGCAATGGTTGATGGCATCCACGGTTCTCCTTTCTTCATGTCGAATGTGATCTACTTGGAGTTAGAGGGGTCTACAGCACCAAGGATGGCTAGTAAGGATTTCCACTATGTTGGGAAAGTTTTGAGTACCTCAAGAGCGGGCATGGCCATAGGTGTTTGGGAAAAATCATCCACGATGATGTCGCTTACAGCAGCTCTAGCCGTGACGTTGTTGGAAACCCGTTGTATAGGGGGGCGCAGAGGAAAAGGGGGTAGATGAAGAGGTGCATTGGCTATTTTGGACATAGATGCTGCTAATGTGTCAGCGGGTTTGGTGTTAGTTTCGTACTGATTTCGTCTGGTCAATAAATTGACCTCTTCATTTGTCATGGCTAGCAGGTGGTGAACACTTGTTTCTGTTGTCAGAGGTGTCCCCGGGGCGTTGGGATTAGGCTAGGGAATGGGTGCATTTGCTACCAGTCCTTGGACTGGAAATGGGTTTTGGAGGACCATGGGTGGAGGCCCTGGTGGTGTCGGATTGGGTTGAGCTAGGGCTTCCATATTGGTAGCATGTTGAACCTCACTGTGAATGGCCTGCTTAGTGCGACCCATGAAGGGGCATTCATGTGTATAGTGCCCATAGACCTTACACAACTTGCATGGATGATTTGTGCGCAATAGAGTGTTTCATCTAGGTTCATTCGGTTGTTGAGGATTTTGGGCTGGTCGGTTTTCCCTGGCATTGTTGGGATGGTTTGGTTGTTGACCGCCTCCCTGTGGTTGGTTGTTTCCTTAGTTCCAGGATCGGTTATTTTTGGCTTGCCCTTGTTGGTTATTGGGAGCTGGTTGGTTGGGACGGTTTTGCTATGCAAACACCTATCCTAAAGGTGCTGGCAGAGTGGGGGCGGGGGCTTGAGCGGCTTGCACGGGTGGTGCATAGTATGCTTTGGGGGGTGAAGGTGCCACAAATGTGGGCATTTGTCCTGCATATTGTTGTGCCAACCATCCTAATTCCTGGGCCTGCTGTTGTGGTGCAAAACACTAGGGGTGTTGCTTGGTTGTGGTGGTATTGCAGGTGGTGTCGGATGGTGTTGTGGTTGGTGGGAGACAGAACCTATGATGCCAACTTTGGCATGTGATGTCCCCGGTGCATCTTGGTAGGAGGTGCATGCACGAGGAGCATCTGGAATGACAGTGTAAAGGTATCTAGACTATGCATAGATGATTTCAAATTGTTGGGCCTTCAAGATGGCCTCTTCCTTTATTTGGGGACATTCAGAGGAGACGTCCTTGGCTATAGGTGGCAGCAAGGTTTTCAAGAACCAGTCCAGGAAGATCTTGTCATCAAGCTTGATCCTGCACATGTTGCGACATCGCCTCCACTCGTGGATGTGGTTGATGATGTGGGTCGTAGTGTTCTGGCAGCATGATAGCAATATTTCCACTCCTTCATCATATCTGACGAGGAGTTGGAAATATTGCAGGAACATAGGGGTCAAGCAATTGAAATCTAGATACTTGGCTTGTGGTAGCTCAATGTACCACTTGGCTGCAGCACTTGTGACGGTGCGTTGGAATAGTCTGATTATGATCAAATCATCTATGATGATGTTTGATGAGCACCATAGGTGAAACATCATGATATGGTTTTGAGGGCATTCCCCTGCCTTCCCTTCAAACTTGGGGATGTCCGAGGGGAGTTTGGTTGGCATGGGAGGCCAAAATATTTGATGGCATATGGGGTCATTAGTTAACCTAGCCAAGTCAAGCAGTTTGAGGCATGCCATGAAAGGAAGGTTTGACCCAAGGTTGATGTGTGATGGGCCAGTAATGGTGGTGGGGTTTGCAAGAACATGATGGACCTGCGTGACTGGGGTTACTTGTGGCACAGTCATGGATGGGCCACTCCCACTGGGTATGGTAAGTGGCATAGTTTGAGTGGAAGGGCCACTACTCCCATGTATGATAGGAGGGACAGTGTAGGTGGAAGGGCCATTGCCCCCAGGCATGCCAGGTGGGACAATTTGACTGGTCGATATGGGTGGAGGTATCTGACTTTTGACAATACTAGGACCACCAGTAGGGGTGTTGACAGTGGTGTGAGGTATGGACGTGGGTCCACTTCCAATCACCAAGCCAAAAAATGGATCTAGGTTTGCACCATCCATGGGAATAGATGGTGCAGCGTGCAAATCTGGCTCAAATTTATATGATTCTGAGTCTGAGTCAGAGGTTGTGTGGCCTTCTGATGGTGTATAGGTTCATCGAGAATGGTCTCCACAGTGTTGGTTCAAGGACTTGAACTGTGGTGGATCACCTCTTAGGCGTGAGGAGGATCATGGGGGATCAATTGTGTTTGGTTGGTATGTCAAGTGGTGAAATACGGTAGTGACATTCTGGACCCCAATTTGAATGGCTTCCTATTGGATTTCAAGTGGTCACTTGACCACCAAGACTTCTAGGAGACAGTGCTTGGATTTTTCCTCATGGGAGTACTATTCAAACGGTGGGGGTTGTTGCCCATTTCGCTTAGCAATTTCTCTCAGCAGCCAGCTACTTTGGGGTTCCCGTGGTACTTTTCACAATGAGTTTCTGGGCTGAGCCCAAGTACTTCCCATGGTTAAGGAAATTAGGGACTTATGTCCTCAAAGACTGCAAGTGCTTGAATTAGTGTAAATTATAAATTTTAATGGCTAGCTTAGCGTCATGAACCAGAATTTGGTTGTTTTATGTGGTATGGTTTGTGTGCATGGATTTTGTATTTTCATTACCTTTGGTGGCTATTTATATGGTTTATGAATATTTCACAAAGAGTGTTTGGTTTATTGTAGAATTCATAACTTGGGTTAATTGTTGATGAAAGCAGTATATTGTAAACAGAAAATTAAACACATGTCATACCTGAATCTGAACTATGGTAGCCTGACTAGGTGATTGCCTTACACCTGTATTTATCTTCAACTAGGAAAGAGTGCTGGTATCTCAACACAATGGGACTAAGCCCATCCATAAATCCTCAGGTCACTCTCCAGATGCAAGGTCAGTCAATAGGGAGGACGCGAACACCATGAAACCCCCAATGGTATCCACCCCCTCTACCTTCCAAGTCACCTGTTTTTAGTGGTTTTGGAAAATTACAGATGAAGTGCCTATTACTATACGAGCTTCACCCTTCGTCTTATCCCAGAATACCCCAAAGGGTGATGACTAGGTAGAGGAGGAAGGGCTAGGCAAGATATCAATTTCCAATTAAAAACATAAACTTAACATATAGTAATTTTGTTCAAGATTTAATCAGATTCTTTAAACCATTCACTATTTTATTTAACAGTGATTTACACAGACTGAAATGAAATAAACACAGATTGATGGATAGAGGTAGCTGAGCCGGACTGACAATCCAAATAACTTAAAAATCTAAATCTGAGAGATAGATCGCTCTTTTCGGGGAAAATGTGGCGAGAGGGTCACCAAACTCTCTCCAAATCAAGGGAGGGGGTCGCTAAAAAACTGCAGACAGGAGTGATCTAGTTTCTAGGAGGAAGTCACACATTTTGGGCCTAAATGAGCAACCTGGTCGTACCTTTCATCCCGATAAGAGTGACCTGGTCTGAAAGATGAAATTTTTTTAAGCCTGATCTAGGACTGGCTGATAGCAACCTGTACTATGGCCGAATGGGCTCATTTTATCCTTAAGGAGGATCGACTATGAATTAAAATGCATAAAAGACCTATTTAATCTATATTTGAAAGAAAACTAAAATAGGGAAAATAAAAACTGAAATACAGAAATTAAATCCAGGGATCCTGTGGGATCGACCTGGTATGGTCACCAGTTCTGTAGTAGGGCTTTCGCCCTTGCTACAGGAAGGAAAAAATCCCTTTCATCTATAGGATGGAAGGGTAGGGTTCATGTGAGGATGAAATAAAAAAGAAAGAAACTAGGTTAGGGCCAAGCTCCAAAACCCTGCATAAAACTATTAGCAAACAAAAGAGCTGCAAGAAATCGAAGGAAACCTGCAACAAAGCATGAGTAATAAACCTGCAAGAAAAAATATGTTAGAAAAACTATAAGAAAAATGACAGAAAACAAATATTATACCTTCTTTGGGTGGAAATGGGCCACACTGCCCTAGCTTTGGGAACACCTCTCAAATGGAATGGGAGCTTTGGCTCAATGGAGGAATGGAGGAGAGGCAGGGTGAATTACTTGAGAGGCAAAGGGTATCAAGGCACTCACATGGGCAACATAACGATAGGGAGATGTGAAGTGTTGAGAGTGACCCCCACCCCTCTATTTATACTTTTTCTTGATATTTTTAGGGTTTTAAGCCCCTGGTTAGGGATTTAGCCCCTTTCGCCCAAGTCTTAGCTCCTTTGGGGGTTTTAAGCTCCTTTGAGGGGTTTTAGCCCCTTTTTGGAGGTTTTAGCCCATATGAGAGCTATTTTGTCTCTTTTAGGGGTTTTTTAAGCCCTTTTCATAGTTTTGAGCCTTTTTGAGGGAGTGAATGTCAAATGAGAGTCGTACGTAGATGTCTTTGGGTGGTGTAGGTCATGTAGAGCTTACTGAGGAATTTTTTGGGTTAATACCTACGATAGAAATACATACTTAGACATAAAAGGTAAATATTAGGGCTTGCTCCTATTTTGGTAGCAAGTTAAAAGGTATTCTCTATGGAAGTAACAGAGAAAATTTCATTTCATTATTTAATGGAGTAGCCCAGAAATGAACTTAACATGGATATTTTATTCTAAATATCTTATGTCAACCTTTATGGAAATTTTATTGAAGATGTCAATTAATCATTGGATAGATTGTTCCAATATCTGAGAAAATTGGAGCCAGTTCACCAGCAACACATCCATGCAGCAAAGGGGTGGAACTACTTGCAATGACATCTATGAATCATCCTAGGTGTCAATCAAAGGTTGGTTATTGGTTTCTTGATGTTCGGTGTGGATTTTCCACCATGTGAGGGCACAATCCTCTGCATGAACTTCAACATCCAATATTTTGTTGGCTTCTCTTAAGTTTTACTGTGTTTGAAATAGGAATCCAATTCTAGATTGTTTATCAAAGAGTCGATCTTATTATTACTGAAAGAGCCATCAAACATTAGGATAGACAATTTAGTTTCTAGCCTAAATATCCAATGAATATTGGGATCTTGTTAGTGCATATAGTGTGTTGAGATTATGGTTTCACTTGGACATCATATCATGCATAACTATAGTCTAGACTATGGAATTTCAATTGTTAAGTAACAAGGGTCTCCATCAAGAGACATTGTTCTCCCACATTTGTTCATCCAAATTTTGGGCAAGGATGGAATCTGTCCCCAAATTCACTAGAGGTCTTATGGAAATCCATCCATATAAAGGGAATGTTTGAATAGTTAAGTTTAACAACAAGATATAGGGATATGTTGGTTACAATCATTTATTAGGAAGCTTGTGATAAAAACTACAAGTGTGGGACCATTCAATGTCTTTTAGTCAGTAGATCATGTTAAAATTAGCATAATGGACTAATGTACAGAAATAAACTATAGAAAATAATAAAATTGATAAGGTAAATTTGAGCAAAAAAAGTTACCTATGAACCAACACCCTAAAAACAAGAATTGATGACATTGATGTGCTTGTAAATTGCTTGAACCACTTGGAGAGATATTGAAACAAAATTTTGGGTGGACAGGAAGTCCCAAAGGAAACTGGATAGGCAAAGCCCTTAAAAATCCTAGATATTAAGGTGTTTATACCGATACATACATACATATGTGTGTCTGTGCACACACACACACACACACACACACACACACACACACACACACATATACAATGCCACCAATAGAAAAATAGATACTAATACACAAGAAAACATGTGTACGCACATCCATATTAAATATATATATAATACACAATTGTGGAGGGAGTGGTCAAAAATAGATGAAGCAATATATTTCAGGTTCACTAGAATAAGTCTCATCAGTTGACAAGAAAATATTCCATCAATATAGCATCTTACCATAATAGTTTACCTACTACAATTGGGAGATATTCATAATGGAATATGCACTTTCTTATTAAAGAATTTGTTAACCAATTCAAGTTTACACTAGTCAACAAATGATCCAATGGGAAACATATAGCCACTCATATCAAAACTCTATGCAAGACTAATTTATAGCAAATCCACAAAAAACACTAACACACACTCTTTCAATTGATGTAACAGGTATCATATTGCTAAATTTATGCTAATGAAGCGACGAAAAATAGACTTCAAATATTATGCAACTAGATTTGGTCAACCACACAGTAATCTCAACACAAGAACCATGTGCTATTGATGTTGTGAGTAAAGAATAACTACAATAAAAGCATATTCACATTGTTATAGAATTTTCAACAAGATGAAATATGAAGAAAATATCATTTACTTTAGAAATTTCTTAGCTAGCAATAAACTCACTTGAATAAACTACATTGTCTCTTGTTTGTGGTGAGACAAAATTGCCACTAGTAAAAAAAGAATCTAAACGTCAATGACATTTGTTGTAAATAAAATTAATGTTGATGAACTAAATGACCAGTGGATAAGAATATCATGTAGTATTTGGGTGAATAGTAATTAAGAGAGCCCCAAGGGGTAGCTCAGTTGGTTGGAGTCTGAATCCAAATATCATTTGATATTGAGGTCGAAGGTTCAATTCTCATGATTCCAACTAATCTCTAGGTCATTCGGGGTTAGACTCCCAAACCTAGAGTCAATAGGTCTAGGCCCCTTTAGGTCCCCCCCTGTAATTATTATTGTGGATGTAGCGAGTACCGACCTCTATTTTCGAGGTTGTGAACCACATTAAAAAAATAGTAATGAAGAGGAAATTATGTATCTCATAAACTCTAAAGAATATTGGAAATTGTTAACATAATATTTATAGTTTAGGGAGACCGTATAAGTGTACATACAGACATTTCTAGCAGGGATTTTATACATACAATCCTAGAGACTGGGAGGTATTATTAAGATATCAATGGAAATTGAAGCGAAACTAGGTTTTGTCATCATGCATTTCACAAATAAATCAAGAAACTTTTAAAGTTTAAAAATGTACAGGAGGTGACCATGTTGGGTGATATGAGTAGGATATCATGCTTAACCTAATTTTAAGAAATAACTATAAATTGACAATCAAAGAAAAAATGCTCATTAAGGATGTGCCTTTGTGGAGTTTAAGAGTGTGCTAAGGTTGTAATTGTGTTATGAGATTCATACCTTGGAGGAGAGAATACCTATTATATGAAGGTTGTTTTCTTGGGGAATATATTGTCATGCAAAGTGTTCATTTCTATATTTTTTCTAGGTTGCAGCTAGTACACATCAAGAAGTCATTTTAGAGGATACTTCATGTCCAACATATTCATCTAGGTACTCTAGGATTTAGAAGGAGATACTTTCCTACAAGGCTCTCCTTCTAGGGTACTCTGCAAAATATATTCTGAAAATGTAGACTAGACAAAGGAAATTCTTCAAGATTTTAATCAAATTAAAAATTAGACATATTTGAGGATGCATGATCTACCATGTGAATTTTTTAAGATAATGTTGCATGTTGCTTGGAGTGACATGATCCATGTGGCTCTTGAAGTGTTTCGAACTATAATATTGGGTGAACTACAATGTACATAACTAGGGCTTCATTAAATTGGTCCTTAAGAATATTATGAGAGATTCCATGAGTGCCTAAGGAGAATTAAAATCCTTAAGATGTCTTATAAAGTTTTGGCTAAGGTGTTGGATATGCAGATCCAAAAAGTTAACCAAAGCAAACAAGTTTTTAGGAGTTAAGTCCATTATGCCCAAACATTACATCTATTAGCTTTCTCCATAATGAAGTATATCACATGTCGTGCATCATGATATCTCAGTCAATCTATCTTGTTATATTGTTATTATTTTATCAACTTCTACCAACTATTTAAACTCTTCCCTCAGAAGCATGCTGAAGCAAATATATATATGTAAGTTATACAAAAAGCAAGAAACTCAAAAATAAGATGAAGCAGCAAAGGAGAATTGGCACATGCATAAGTATTTGTTTATTGCAACAGAAGTATGAAACTCTCTAAATCATAATACCTTGTTCAAAAATTCAATACTATTACAATTTACTTACAACTTGAAGTGACAATATTTTGGCAATATTTCCATTGGGTTTCCCTTTGAACCCTAACACCACTATCCTGAACACATGGCGATGATCTCGGTTGAGGAATTGAAGCTAGTTGAACACCACCAGTATTATCCCATGATACATAAGCTCCACACCAATATTTAATGTGCCAATGAAGTCCAACAAAAATCTCTATTTTAGTTGACCCTTTGATACTAATTACAAGAATGCCACAATCAACAAAAATAAGATATTGCTTAACATTGACTCACCACAATACTTGAATCAAGTTAAGAGAGACAAAAGCTCATATGAATGTATTTTTGAAGTCAAACCTTAACCATAGACTTCAGAAAATAGGATATAATACATTAGGATAAAATAAAAAGCTAATCATGTAAAATTATTGTTGTGGGAAATAATGCACAAGAGTGCCTTCCCACTTTGGGATGGGGCTAGGCCTTGTAGGCTACAACAAGGCTTCAATATTTGGAGCCCCTTGGTGGTGGTGGATTGTGACCCAAGTGATTCTACACGGCATTGTTAGAGGGGAACAAAATAAAACCAAGAAAATGATAACAAAACTGATAAAAATGACAAAGGGAGTAGAGGATGCAAACTCCAACAATCAATGTGATCCAAACCACTTATATAATGCCCAATGGTCAAGCTAGTACAACACCTTGGAGACATGAGCTTCAAAAAGGAGGAAAACAATATTCCTAAGGGAGGCCTTTCTTGTCCAAACTTGTTTGCAAAATGGGTAACGAACCAAATGAGAAGGGAACTTGTCCCTTGAGGGAAGGAGGCAAGGGAGCTTTGGGAATGCTTGACCAGAGGGAAGAGGTGAGATAAAAGGAATCTCAATCACAATTCCAGCAGCATAACCTTGCTCAAAATTATTCTTACAATAAGCATGCCCATGGCTTTCTTTTATAGGCCAAGAGGTGGCTAAGAAATGACAAGATCATAGTGTAAACTCAATAATCCATGTTTTGGCTCCAAAGTAAACCATGAGGCCATTTAAGGAAACCAAGTGTGTGAATGGTAAAAATTCAAATTCATTTGAGTAAGTGGAGCTTTCAAGAGCCTTCAATGCATCGTTGGTGAGCGAGATCCCACCATTTATGTTAGTTCCATTGATCTCGAAGGAATTTCAGTGCTGCGATGTGGGTGTTGTTCTAGAGTAGCGTGGTGTAGCGCATGTAAATAAAGTTTAACCCGCGTTGTCATGGATTTTGATTGTTTTGGGGCCATTTGGACTCAATATGCTCTTTGGATATTGTGAAGGTTGCTTCATTTGGATGCATGTAGTAAGTTGATCATGATTTACCGTGTGAATCATGAAATTTCCATAGGTGTGTGAGTTTATTGTGATAACATATGCCCCCTAATGTATAAGGTTTAGAGGGTACTATAGAGCCAATAATACATAATCATTTCTTGTGTGCTCTTTGCTAGTTCTTCAAACTATGTGGACAAGAGTGACCTTCCAAAGGTGAAATTTTGTTGATGTGTTGTTTTTATACAAACGAGGTGGGAATCCCTATGGTCATGAAAATGGCCAGAGTGGATACAAAATGAAGAGACAGACCAGATCTCTCATAAATTGTTGTAGACATGGATGAGGGTGGCCTCAAACCATGCAAGAGTACATGAACCTGGATTTGGTGTAACTAGTGTTGAAGAAGAGGAACTATTGAGAATCTGAATAATCCCACAACGGTGGGTGTCCAAAATGGTGGTGAATTTAAGGATAATGCAATGTACCATGTTTATTTATACTATAATTTTCAAAGGTGAACACTGCTACCTTCAAAATGTATGACTCCCCCTAATGCAAATAAAGGTGTTGTTGTCACACATAGGGGAGACTACTAAGTTAAGGAGCACTAATGACTCTCCTTACTCAGTTTGAGCTTATATTGATTGAAAGGAATCCCAAGATACAATAGCTACTTCTTCAACTCTCAGAATATGAAGTGTTGGTGTCGATGAGAGCTGAAGAATCATAAAAATATTAGGGTCTTACCTTATGAACCAAGATCTTGTTGTAACCAAGTGTGACTGACTGACCTGACACAATACTGGCTAATAAGTGGGGGGGGCGGGCATACTTCCTTTGATCAATGAGAAACTTGGGGAGGATCTCAAAGTATCATAATTCAAGTGAGTATGTATTAGAGGAAGAAAAACTATAGATGAAGGACTTTGTTCGGGACACAATACTTAGGAGAGTGGCGACTAACAAAGGTATGATTGCGAGGTACCGGGAGACTCAACATCGCTGATCAAAGGTGACCAGGATTTTTTTCCATAATAATTGATTGGTTCCCATGTACAAGTGGAAATAGGAACATTTTGTACATAAAGAATAATTGGTGGGGTCCCCATGGTTTTGGGCGTGTTGGGGGATCAATTTGATGATGGGTGGGACTCCCATAGTTTTTGGTTGGTCGAGGAGTCAATTTTATGATGGGCACTCCCATGGTTTTGAGAAAGTCAAGGAACATTTTCCAAGTTGAAGTGAGAGGTAGGTTGCAAACGCAAAGATGGGTGCCCCATGAATCAATTCTATGTAGAACGTTCCTACGGGAATAACTGAATAGAATTGGTTGTCTCTGGGGGAGGGATCCCCATTGTTGTTTTGGCGGAGGTGATGATATGAAGGAGAATGACAGATGGGTTAAATGCTCATGGTGGTATGAGAGGGACATGGTGAAATATTCTTCGTTACTAGTGCCGAGGAATTTTGGCATTATTTAACTTCTTGAGGAAAGGGGGTAAATGCATAATTATGGAATAATTGGCTTTAAGAAGGTTACTTTCTTGGGGTGTCCAATTCCTTGGAATTTTGGGGGGATCAAAATCATGGGTGTTAATGTATGATGAAGGTTTGCTGAGGGAAAAAAAAATGGGGGACAATGAAGTGGTCCTCAATTTTAACATTGATACCACATTAAAACTGGAATGTTGATGACTGTATGGTTTTGCAAGACAATGGTTGGGGTATGTTTAGCAGTGGGAAATGTTGGTGCCGAGAGGCAATTTCTATGATAATACCTGAGAATAAACTCTTATATGATTTGCTGATGCTGGTCAATTTGTGTATTCTGAGTATAATATTGAATACAAGACACACACACCTAAGTGTAGTGAAGGACATGACAATGATATAGACAATGCAAAAGTAAGAACTCAACACATGGCACACCTATTAGGTGCATTGTCTTATGGGTAAAATTTCTTCAAATACAACTTGTTGAGTGTTACACCCTTTCAATCTTGTAAAACATATACCCCATTGGGGAGACATGAAGGGGTTGGTAGGGGCTGGTCCACTTAGGTGCAAACTTGCCTGGCCCATGTTTGGAATATTTTTGCGAGTTGAACGCTAGAAAAAAATCATCCTCGCTGAAGGTATGTTGGTTCAAGTGACTTTCATATTTGGATTTGGATCAAAGTTTCATGGCTTCATTTTATTGCATCGAATTGTGTCATTCCTCTTAGAGGTGTTCCAAGGTGAACAACCATTGTTCTAGGGCCAGAGTATCGAGAAGTAATTCAATGAATGATTGGAGGGTGGAAATTTGACACTAAATAGGGAGGACAAACTCAACTCCATGGACTAAGTGGAATGGTTTGAATACAATAGTGGTTTTAATCGAGTTTCGATAAGACTAAAGGGCGGGGAAAATCATGTGATACCAATTAGACTTGTTCTTATCAACTGTGCGTTGTGACATATTTTTTAGAACTTCGTTGACTTCCTCTACTTGGCCATTAGATTGAGGATAGTATGGGGTAGAGAATTCCTGTTTGAATCCTAGGAGGTGGGACAATTATTCAAAATTTTGATCCCATAAGTGTTTTCCTTTATCAGATATTATCTATTTTGGGATGCCAAATTATCTTATGACATGGTTAAAGAATAATCGTTTGGTGGTAATTGTTTTGGAATTAAAGGTAGGAATGTATTCCTCCCATTTTTTAAAATAGTCACCCACAAAAATGATGTATTTGTGGCCTTGAGAGGAAGTTGGATGGAACCCCATGTAGTCAATGACCCATTTGCAGAAGGGGCCTGTGGTGATAATTGGGTGTAAGGGGGCTAGTGGGGATTGTCTTTTGCAAGTGAAAACTTGATAGTTGGCATATATTTTGACATTGTATACAAAATATATGAATATGAACTTCCAGAAATACCCTACATAGAGGATTTTTTGGGAGGTGTCCAAGCTAGAGAGTTGGCCACCACATGTGCCATTGTAGCAATCGTTGAGTACTTGTTCCACCTCTCTGTGGGACAAATATCGACACAATATGGTATCTATGTTGTTGTGATAGAGGATATCTTCAAGGAAGAGATATGGTGGGGCTTGGTGATGAATGTGTCTCCTATCGTCTTGGGATAGGTGAGGGGAAAACTTCTGAGTTTTGAGGTAAGTTAGCATATCGTTGTACCATGGATCATTAGTGGTGATGTTGAAAAGGTGTTTTTCAGGTAGATTCTCATTCAAATGTGCTCCTAGCATAACAGGGGTAGGTTTGTAATGATCTCAATGAGAGATAAGGAATTTTTCCTTTTAGGGGTTGAAGAATCGAGATCAAAATCTTGGAGGGCTACGATCCATCGTGCAAACTTACTGTTGATGAGTCGATGGCTAAGTATGTATTTCATAGGACTAGAGTCTACTATGGTCATAGTATTGCGTGGTAAATGAAAAATTAGCAAAGCTACAGGATCATCAGGCTAGATTAAACCTCATTATGAAAGAAGAATGAATGAGGAGGAATAATTTTAGTGCTATAATGATCAAACAATCATGGTGAAATTATTCATACAAGAGACAAAAATTTGACAGCATTACCATAATGTAATAATCATTAACCTATATGTAACACATACATGATACAATAAAGAGAATTTGAATCCTCGGAGTGATTTGAATCTCATGACTTGGACTAACTCTAGACATCACTAAATGTGGGAAAATCACCACTGGAGACTTATTAGTGTAACTATGGAAGACGATAACACTGCACAATCTGTTAACTGATCAAGGTAGGTGAGAAAATGTGCCTAACCTCCTTAAATCATGCAAATATGGATCTAGACTAACTGAACATGAACTGACTGTGGTCCATCAGAGCATAACTCAACATAGACTAGGGTGAACTGATGGTGGGACTCCCATGACTTAGTGTGGTTTCCTAAAATATAGGGATTGGCCATTGGAGCTCCTAAACTCACGTAGACTAGCGCATCAAGTGGTAGGTGGGACCCAAGTAACTTATCCATGGTACTAATGAAGTGACAACATTTTCCTAATCTAGGAAACTGACATTTAGACTATGGTGGGCAAGGGAGGATTAGAAATAATCCTAACACCATCCCCCACTTAATCCAAACTTGGACAACCTGAGCCCTGGAAAATTAGACAAAAGCTCACCCATACAATCTAATGCAAAAAAATTAATTGATCAATTAACCAAGGAAATGGGGAAAAATTCATGGGAAAAAACCCCCCTCAAAATTAACAGTGAACCAGGAACAAAACCGAATCAAACCTTCACACCAAGAAGAGACCTAAGCTAAAAATATATATATTTTCTGTAAAATATTTGGTGAATATGTTTGTAACCTTCTCCTCATTACGACAGTAATGCAGAATGATATCCTTACTATGCACTAGTTCCTGGATGTAGTGCATATGGACTTCAATGTGTTTGGTATTTTGATTTTGTACTGGATCATTGGAAATTTTAATTACACTTTTACTATCACATAATATGTCTACTTAAGGATAAGTGTGAATTCCAAACTCTGTCAGAATCCCATGTAGCCAAACTACCTAAATTGTTGCATTGATAGACCCTCGATACTCTACTTCAGTTGAAGAGAGAGAAAGAGATGCTTGCTTCTTGCTTGACGAGTACATTGGTCCATATCCCAACAAGAACATAAACCTCGAAGTATATTTTATGTCAGTGTTGTCTCCAGCCTAGTCTAAGTCAGTAAAACCAACCATATCTAGTTAAGCTCCATTGGAATAGTAAACCCCAAACTCTCTAGTAACCTACACATAATGCAATATAAACTTTGTTTCCTTCCAATGCAGCTCATGTGTCTCCTACATAAACCTAGCAACATCACTCATAGGATATGACAATTCTGGTCTTGAATGAGTAAGGTATAATAAGCTACCAATCAATTACTTGTAGAGAGTACTATCAACCAAGGGTGTAGAACTACCTTCTTCCAATATGATGACAAATACGAAGGGGAAGTATAATGCTTTACAATCAGTCATATTGAACCCCTTGAGAAAATCACCTATGTATCTAGACTAAGTAATCGTGATCCTTGGAGATTTTTTATTCACTTCAAGGCCAATAAACTACCTTAGCAGTCCTAGATCTGTCATGGAGAATGCCTTGCTTAAAGATGACTTGATGTCTCTCAATCCAGTAGCTAAACCACCGGTAATGAGAGAATCATCCACATGCAATACAATCAATAGTAAGCAACCTCCATTCTACCACATGTAGAAATTGTAGTCAGACTTGCACCTTTCAAACTTCTATGGCAGTAAAAATGCATCCATCTTGGCATACCATGCCCTTGGGGCTTGCTTGATACCATATGAAGATTTTCTTAGTTTTAAATCCAAGGATGAATATTCAATGTACCCCTCAGGTTGCCTCATGTAGATCACTTCTTCCAAGTCATCATGGAGGAAGTCACTCTTCACATCCACGTGATGTACCTCCCATTTCTTCAACGATGCAATGACCAAAACCAACCTTATGGAATCCATTCTTGCAACAAGGGTGAATCTTTAATTGTAGTACAACCCATGAACTTGTGAAAACCCCTTTGCAACTAACCAAGCCTTGTACTTGGAAGTAGATCCATCTACTATTAGTTTGGTTTTGTAGATCCATTTGCACTGTACAAGATTTCTCCTTGGACGTAAGGAAACAAGCTCCCAGGTCTTGTTGTTCTGTAGTGAATCATATTCATCATCCATGGATGAATTCCACCTTGGATCATGGAAAGCCTCTTTGTAAGATTGAGGATCAAACTCTATCAACATATAGCACCTCTCTAGGAGAAGTGGATCTGTATGACAAAGCACCAGGTTCTCTTCTTGAAATTGAGATCTAGTTCTCCTTCTATAAAATGGATCCTCGACATTGTTCCCAACAACTTCAACGAGTTTTTGAGCCCATTAGGCCTTGGATTGGGAGAAGGAGTTGGATTTGGATCTAGATATACTTTATATTCATTCTTAAACTCACTTAAGTGTGTAATCTTTTGCATCATCTACATATCCCAGTAGAACTACTTTAAGCTTGGAAGGCTTTCCTTTTGTTAGATGGAATTTTGTCCCATGCTTTGCAGTAAAAAACCGTCAGATGTGATACATTAGGCTTATGTCCCATCAGTGCTTCAAATGTAGTGACCCCAACCACTGACTTGTGAGGTACCATGTTTTGTATGTATGAAGCACAGTTCATTGATTTAGCCATAGATATTGTTTGTACTAGAAGTTATACCTAGAGTACAAAGTACAATCTAGGACATAAAAAAAAAACTAGAAAAATGATTTAAATTTTGTAGATTGTGAAGGAATCATGTATGAATAGGTTAAATAAATATAAACAACATATAATAACTAAATCAGAAATAAATCATGAATATCTGAATAAAAGGTTTGAAAACATAGACACAAACCATATACATACAATAAAGGAACTTTTAGTTAAGCCCGCAAACTTAAAAGCATCTCAGGATAAAAACATTCATCAAGAAATGAAATGATAAGCAAGGTGATCAAACAGATCATAAACTTCAACTAGAATGATATATCAAAACATGGCTTATATAATATGTTTCATTCCAAATAAACAGTCTTTAGAACGTACTGAGAGTTTGTCATATGTGCCTATGATACAAAGCTTGATAGCATCTAACCCCATTCCAACACATAAACCTCTACCCATGCAACACTATTGTTCTCATTTTTATAATTACATAAGAGTTACAAATGTTGTTTATTAGATCCAAAACTCTAGGGTCGAATATGCCCAAAATAGCAAAATCAAATTCTCAGGGAAGTCTAGCAAATTTCTGAAAAATGGGTCTCAAAGAAACCTTTATATCTCTTAATATGGGACACCTGTGAAAACCCTGAGAGAGGTTTTTTGTATGGGTCTATTATGAACAAAAACCTCTCTTAGTTTTTAAAAAATATTCTCCAATCGATCGAAATATGCGTCGAATGTTTGTGACAAACAATAAATTATTTAATAATTTAAACCCTGAAAAATAGACTCTAAAGATCAATTCGAATATTTCAAACCATAACACCTATTGCAAAACTGAGAGAGGTTTTTGTGAATGCGCCCGTGCTTTAAAAAAAAATATTTGGGTTTTTTTTTAAATTCACTTCCATATCCTCATAATCTTTTCCCAATGACCATGACTAAAATAGAGAAAACATGCATTCCAACAGTGCCAGTCTGTATAGCCTCCATATATTATGTTGTCGGGATGTGTAAAATCACATATGCTAAGAAATCAAAAGAATACTTAGGAAAAATGGGTTAGCATATAGATGAAATCACTCATAGAATACTTTTTAGGAAGAATTTAAATAAATATAAGCCATTTAATAATTCATAATCTTGCAAATGCATAAATATAAATAAGAAATAAAACAAAAGTAGAGAAAATGGTCTAGAAACTAAGGTGCAACTTATAGGGAAAAATGAAGAAATAAAAGAAAATAAATACAAAAGATGGAAAAATTGAAGGTGCAGATCCAGTAGTAAAATATGGCTCCAGCTAGGAGATGAAGTCCTCCTTGTGAAGCTCCAAGAACATGTAGACTAGTGCCTTCTCGTGTACTGTCTTTGACATCTGGAACCTTTACTACTCAGCAGACTCTGAAATGATCCTTCAAGCTAAAACCAACCACATACTACAACCATGTTGTCCTACAACAACATGCGAACTAAAAATCTATTCAAGTGCCTCCTTTCCCATTGGGCTATGGATTCATTTATTCATCTAGCTTATAGTCTAACTCAAACTAAAAACCAAATTACAAACCAAGTGAAGCTGAAAATAAACTTCACACTGTAAACTGAAACCATGCTTAAGAAACGAGTTCATTTTTTCTTAGGTGTAAGAAAAATTCTAGTTCAACCATTTAAGTAGTTTTTGTGATAGAGATAAGCATCTTTTTGCGGCTGACCAACAAATGACACCAGGAGAATAATAGTTTCCAGAAAAATTTCTTTGACCAACTATGCTCATTGGGACATGTTGATGGTATACCAAACTCCGAAAGTTTAGAAAATTAAGAAAAATAAAATTCCATATACTGAACAACATTACCTTCAAAAACATGAAAAACATATTCCAATTGATGATCTACAATGATATCCTTAATTTGTTTTTCATGGCTGAATTGTTTCTCTTGAGATTTTTCTGACTCATAAATAAAAATATCAAATCTTTGATCTTCACAAATCACTGGCTGAAATATCTCAGCATGTACATCATGCATCCTTTCTGCTTCAACATCTTCAGAAGAATGTAGTCTAAAACTATCATATGTTGGCTTATGACATTCATAAAATTTAGAGAGAAGAGAAGCAACTTGTTCGATTTTTCTTGCAAATTCCATTTTAAGAATGAAAGACACAGGCTCACTGATGTTTGAACAATTTTGTTCCTCAATAGGTGAAGGAGAAAGGTTGGTGACTTCTTGTAACTCCTTCATACCTTCATAGCCTTCCCTAAATGTTGATCCATGTGTATCATAGACTAGGTGATTGCTGCTAAGGAATTCCATATCTAGTGTTATAGAAATCTGCTCATCTTTTGAGTCAAAACTATCATAAAGTGATTGTGGCTTTTTATTGACAATGGATTCTCTGTGATCATGAAACTGCTGGTCAAACTTCTTCTCATCATGGACTTCTAAATGAAAAACTTCAATATCATCATCATACTCATCATAAACAAGAGAATTTTGATAAAATTCCAATGATGATGATGAAGGCCCCTTTTTTTCATTTAATAGATCCTAGAAAGGATTTTGTAGCAACATATTATCATAACAAACAAAATAAGTAGAATCCTAATTGTAGAAGATTACCTCTTCCTGCTTATCAAGTTGAAAATCAAAACTTGATAAGGTTTCATCAACAAATGTGTCTTCTTCCTCTTTCATAACATAACCATATGCTTCATCTACACTACTAGGGGAATATGCTACTAGAGAATGAATATATAATGCATATCCTCGTAGCAACAGTCGAAAAGACACTCGACTGGATAAATTATTTTTCAATATAAATAAAAAGTAGCATGAAAATATTTTAATGAATAAATGCTATAGACGGGAAGAGACTTGTACCACTCTTTGGCATCACCTTCCAAGGAGTACATGAAAATTTTCATCAATCCATCCTCATTATGTATATTTAGTTGGTCCATATATCGATGAAACTTAATAACATGAAGTGTGCTATTGTCCTCTTAAACCATGGAAGGAAATCTCCCCAATTTTCCATGATAAAGTACTGTATTTGGAAATCCTGGAATAGATGAAAAATAGAAAGGTGCAAACCTCTAAGCCACAATGGCTTCCATGGTATTTGGCATCTTGAACCGGTGGAGTCACCAACAGAACCTTCCTCCGTGGAGTCACTGGTGAAAAATTGTAGTCTAAACTGTTTAACCATCCCTTGTTCACCATCAAAGATTGAATCTATTGATGTTAATACCCAGGGAATATTTTCTTCACTTCCATCCCCAACAACAATGCCAAAAGATGTTTGTACTAGAAATTGTACCTAGACTTCAATGTACAAGCTAGGACATCCAAAACAAAAACTAGAAAAAGATTTGAATTTTGTAGATTCTGAAGGAATCATGTATGAATAGGGTAAATAAATCTAAACAACACATAAAACTAAATCAGAAATAAATCATGAAGATCTGAATAAAAGGTTTGAAAAACATAGACCTAAACCATATACATACAGTAAAGGAACTTTTAGTTAAGTCCACAAAATTAAAAGAATCTCAGGATAAAAACATTCATCAAGAAATGAAATTATAAGTAAGGTGATCAAACATATCATAAAATTCAACCAAAGTAATAGATCAAAACATGGCTTATATAATATGTTTCATTCCAAATAAATGGTCTTTATAACTTATTGAGAGTTTATCATATGTGCCTATGATACAAAGCTTGATGGAATCTAGCACAGAAACCTCTACCCATGCACCACTACTGTTCTCCTTTTTATAATTACATAAGAGTTACAAATATTGTTTATCAGATCCAAAACTATAGGGTTGAATATGCCCAAAACAGCAAAATCAGATTCTTAGGGAAATCTGGCGAATTTCTGAAAAATGGGTCTCAAAGAACCCTCCATATATCTCGATCTGGGACACATGTGACAACATTGAGAGAGATTTTTGTGTATGGGTCCATGATGAACAAAAACCTCCCTTTGTTTTTAAAAATTACTCTCCAGTCGATCAAAAGATGCGTCAAACGTTTGTGACTAAAACAATAAATTATTTAATATTTTAAACCTTGAAAAATAGGTTGTAAATATCAATTCAAATCTTTCAAACCATGACACCTGTTGTAAAACTGAGAGAGGTTTTTGTGAAAGATCACGTACTTGACAAAAACCTCTTTATGGGTTCTTAAATTCACTTCCATATTCTCGTAATATGTTCCCAATGACCATGACTAAAACAAACATTCCAGTAGTGCCAGTCTGTATAGCCCCCATATATTACACTGTCAGGATGTGTAAAATCACATATGCTAAGAAATCAAAAGAAGGCTTAGGAAAAATGGGTGAGCATATAGATGAAATCACTCATATAAGACTTTTTAGGAATAATTTAAATAAATATAAGCCATTTTATAATTCATAATCTTGCAAATTCATAAATGTAAATAAGAAATAAAAATAGAAATAGAAAAAATGGTCTAGAAACTAAGGTTCAACTTATAGGGAAAAAATAAAGAAATAAAAGAAAATAAATACAAAATAAGGAAAAATTGAAGGTACATATCGAGCACTAACATATATGGTGGAATATCTCTTGCTTCAAGAAGGTAGGTATCCATCTCTTTCAAATATTTGTTCTTCCTCTCAGCTACACCATTCTATTGTGGTGTATTGGGACTGAATGTTGCATTTAAATACCTTCTGAAGAACACAACTATTGAAACTCTCTTTTGATGTACTCACCTACATTGTTTGATATGAGTGTTTTTATCTTCTTCCCAAGAGTGTTCTCAGCTAAGGATTTGAAAACTTTGAAGGTTTCAAACACCTCAAACTTATGCTTAAGAAAGTAGACCCAATAGTACCTTGAGTAGTCATCATTGAAGGTTAGAAAGTATCTGGATCCATTCATGCATGTTGTAGGAACTAGTCCAGAGACATCACTATGAACCAATTACAATGAAGATGCAGCTCTGCTTTCCTTCCCAACTTCATACCTTCGCTTTGGGAGCTTACCGACCAAGTAACCATTACAGACACTGTGAGAGGAATCGATGAGAGGAAATCCCTCAACCATCTCTTCATTGTGTAGCTTCTGGAGATATTTGAAATTCAGATGGCCAAATCTCTCGAGTCAATTTCTCTTGGTTTCATTAGCATGATTCAATAGGGCACTTTGGTATGAGTGAGGAAGAAAATGTGAGAATTCATATGCCTTGAAGGCATGATTTGTATATCCTTTCACTATCAAGATCCCGGTATATATTTATGAGATATCCATTGAGTCAGGTTCAAATATGACTCACTTTGGTGAGCCTGTATGGGTAATCTAATATACAAACAATAGATTTGTTTCCAAGGAGGGAACATAGAGGAAATTTTTGAACACTCCATGCTCAAACTGAATTGAACCCTTCCCAACAGCTACGATTTGAGACTCATCTCCCATGTGTATTCTAGGACCACCAAAGAGATCCATAGAAGAGAATGATTCCTAGTAGGAAACCATGTGGTTGGAGGCTCCAGAATCAATGAGAAAATCTTGTGACTGAGAGAAATATTCCTTCAATGCATGGAATCTCTCATGATCTTCAGTCTTGTTTCTAGGATGAGGATTCCTTGTGCCTTTAGGGAGTGAAGTATTAATATGTTCAACGATTCTTGACATCTGGTCTATGGTTTTCTTCATACATAGGTTCTTTGGATGATTCCCTCTCTTACAATATAGACACTTGGTCTTCTCAAACCTTTTTTGATCGTCCTTCTTAGAACCATAGGCTCCATTTAAAGGATTTTTCTTCTCCTTAGGTTTGGTTTCATTGTTCCTTTTTTCCTTTCCCTTCTGTATCCCTTTACCTTGCACATTATTTGTCTCCCCATCTAAGAGAGCTTTATTTTTGGAGGCTTTGATGCCTCCCATTTGAATCAACTTGTCTTGTTCTTGAATGAAGGATTGAGTGAATGGATCAAGTGAAGGAATTCACCAGTTTGGGGTAGTCATACTCTCAGAGTGGAAGGTGGACACAAATACTGAAAATTATAATCCAAGCTTGCTCAAAATGGAGAGCACCAATTGCTCATCCTTATTGTTAATTCCACACTGTTTGCACTGCATGACCAAATACTTGAACTTGGAAAAGAATTGTTGGATATTTTTGAAATTGCTAGGTTGAAGAGCAATTAGTTCATTCTCCAAAATGTGGGATATTAGTTCATCCTACTTTCTAGATAGTTATTCTATCTTCTACCATAAATCCCTTGGTGCTTTTAATCCATCAAGGTGGAAGAGTAATTCCCTGGAGATATAAATGCACATGAAACCAAAGGCTTTATCCAGTTTGTTCAGATAGTTCGATTTATCTAAAGGATGCTGGGGTCAATATCCTTTCCCATTTTGATCCTATACATACCTTTGTTGCACAACACAATCTGCATATCTTCCCTCCAATCCAGATAATTGAAGGGTGTGAGGATCCTCAGTGTCAAGGCTGCTAAATTCTCCATTTTACAGCTTCAGGAGCAGCACAATTCTTCTGAATTCTTCAATTTACCTGCATAAAAATTTCAATTCAAAGGAAAAATATTTCAACCACTCTCTACTTCGACATGTGCACATTATCAAGGTGATTCACGTCTGGCTAGACTTCTTTGGATAAATACAAAGGGAGCAAGGAAAAGATACTAGGAATTATGTGGAACCTAGTTGCTTATGGTGCATCAATGGAATTTTTTGAGGATTGAAGATGGCCTGAACACCTGCTATGATACCATGTAAAATTAGAAAAGATATAGGATCATTAGGATTGATTGAACCTCACTGTGAAAGAATAATGAATGAGGAGTAATAATTTCAGTGCTAGAATGATCAAACAATCATGGTGAAATTATTCAGACTAGAGACAAAAATTTGACAGCATAACCATAATATGATAATAGTTAACCTATATGTAATATATCCACGATACAATAAATATAATTTTAATCCTCTAATATTGATTTGAATCTCATGGCTTGGACTAACTCTAGAAATCACTAAATGTGGGAAAATCACCATTAGAGGCTCACTAGTGTAATTCCGAACAACTGAAACACTCACAATCAGTTAACTGATCAAGGTAGGTGAGAAAAGGTATCGAACCTCTTTAAATCATGAAAATTTGGTTCTAGACTAACTAGATATGAAATTATTGTGTCTCATAGAAGCATAACTTAACACCGACTAGGGTGAACTGATCTTGGGGCTCCCATGACTCAGTGTGCGTTCCTAAAATATAGTGATTGACCTCTAGAGCTCCTAAACTCATGCAAACTGGAGCATCAAGTGGTATATGGGCCCCATATAGCTTCTCCATGGTATTAATGAAGTGGAAAAATATTCCTAAGATAGGAAACTGGCATTTAGACTATGGTGGATAAGGGAGGATTACAAATAATGCTAACAGTAAAATGTAATGGTGCAGCTTTTGTATGGAAATGATGAAAGCTACTGCAAGCTTCTTAAATTGGGTATATTTGAGGGAAAGGTCGACTAATATATTTCTAATGTAATAAATTACATATGCATTATTATCATCATCTTATTGGACCAAGACACTAGTGACGACACAAGCAGATGTTGATACATAAAGAGTGAAATATTTATCAAAATTGGGTGGGGAAATCAATGGTGCATAGGCTAATGGTTCTTTTAGTGCTTCAAAATATATTTGGGCATATTCATCCCACTAGAAAGTGATGTATTTACAAAGTAGCCACACAAATCCAGGGACTTGTGTGGCATAATCTGGGACAAAGAGACGAAGGAAATTGGTTTTGCCTTGGATGCTTTGCAACTAGAACCGCATTCCTGTAGGTTGTAATTCCATGATGGATTGAAATTTAGATGGGTCCATGGTGATTCCTTCTTGTGAAAAAATGAACCCTAATATTCATCATACGGTGACGCAGAAGACACACTTGAGGGGGTTCAGGTGGATCTTATGCAACATCGTGTAAAGATGGTGCGTAGATATTGAAGGTGGTCTACATGTTTCTTTGACTTGGATATCAAGCCATTTAGGAAGGATAAAATGATATATATGAGGTCATTAAAAACATATGTCATTGCTTTCTAAAAGGTAGCGCCTATGTTTTTGAGTCCGAAGGGCATGAATTTGTAAGCGAAGTTCTCCCATGGGGTGGTGAAAACAATATTGTACTAATCCTAGGGGTGAATCTGTATTTGGTTATAACCTGAGAAAGCATCCATAAAAGATAGCATCTCACTTCTAGTGCAAGAGTCTATAATTTGTTCGATGAACTGGGTAAGGAAATTTCCTTTGGGACAAGCCAAGTTTAAGTCTCGAAAGTCAAAGCATACCTGGATGGTGCCTTATTTTTGTTTACTGGGACTAGGTTAGACACCTGTGATGTATAAGAAATATGATAAATGAATCCTGCATGCAAAAGCTTCTCAATATCATCTTTAATGGCGAGGGATTTAGACGGGAGCATTGGTCATTGCTTTTGTCAAATGGGCCCATGACACCGGGCCATGTATCAATGTGGTGTTCAACAATTTCCTGATATAGACTGAGCATTTTAACATATGACCATGCAAAGACTTCTCAAAATTCTTTAAAGAGGGTATTGAATTCACTAATCTCTTGTGGGGAATATGAATATCTTATACAAATATTCTCGACCACCCTAAGGGTAGTAGATAAATCAATTTGAATGGTTGGTGAGATATTAAACAAACTTTCTTCTTCAAAAGTATTGGGAGAAGGAATAGGGTTTTTGTACCAGTCAACATGTTTTGGTGGTAAAAAATATTTTGATTAAATGGTGTATTGTTGGGATATCATTGAGGATGTGAAGGATGACCGATGATGGAGACTGTGCCATGGGGGGGTGTCTATATTCAAGGCCTCCATGATAGCCTTGTCTATGGGAAAAATAAATTATTTGAACATGTCCTCATCAGAAGAAAAAGTGTCTTTCAAGGATATATTGATACTTGTTATAGAGATGGTATGAGGTAGGGTAGGTGCTATAGCTATTGATCCAATATTTTGTGATTGAGGAACACTAATGAGAAATAAAATTTCTCTGTGATGACTGGGCAGAGGAGGAAGAACCTGTTCCTAAGGAGTTTTTGTTGGTTTGGGAAGCTTTGACGAGGGTTTTTGTTCTTGTGGAAGGAAGACCATAGGGAGGTTTTACATATCATTACTCTCAGTAGAGGTATCATATTCTTCCACCACTGTTGAGAGGACCATGCCCATAGGGATGAGTTTGTCTATAAGACATATTTGTTCTACTTGAAGGGTGTGGAAGGAAACTTTCAATGGACATTGAAAAGTATGGTGGGACATTAGCTGTCACTTTAGACATGGGCGAGTAACATGGCCTTGGTTCAATATGTGAGGTGGAATTTTAACTAGTGGTTGAGGGATTCTCCTGGTATTTCTAGGGGTAGTAGTTGTGTTTTGGATTTTTGGTCATCCTCCTCTAGTGGTTGAGTGAGACAAAGGATTTCCACTACATTCTTAAATTGAAGGAGATAAGGGAAATGGTGTGTGTATTTCCCATGTTGAGAAAAAATTGAACATGCCTTGTTGTTGTGTAGGGATTTGGAATTAGGAGTAGAGGGGTTTGACGTTTCCCCATTCTCAGATTGAGGGGCATAAATAACACTAATAGGTGTATTGAGCAAGTTTTTGAGCTCTATTAAGGTGGGGTATAGATTTTTTGCATGACCTTGTTGTCCACACAAAACACATGGAGGAGTGCCCCACATGGTGGGTGTATCATGCATGATGGGTGCTTCTAGTGTTTGTTGGGTGGCATCCTTCATGTTTGAGTTAGTTATTCTCAATGAAGTTAAGGAACATGGTTAGTTGTGGAGGGGGATTTCACTTAAGCTAGGTGATACCTCCACTAGTGGGGGTGTTTGGATTGGCTTGAACAATGCCCTGATTTTGTGGTTTGATGACTTCCAGTGGTGGTGAGTCACAGGGGTTGTGAATTCTGTGGATAGGGTCATAGGGGTGACTCATCATACTAGTACCATATCATAATGTACAATGGGTTTTTAAGCCATCTCTAGGAATGGTGTTGGATCAACCCTCAACCAAAAAAACCCAATCAATAGGGGTTCCCTTTGTCGACACTTGACTCCCCCCGATATCCCTAAGCATTGGCCCAAATGGGTTTTACCTCGTCCAATAACACCCATAGATCAGATGAGGTCTCACCCAAGATGTTTAAGGGATGGCTGACGGAACCAAGTTTCTGCAGTAGAGAAGAGGGTTAGGGGCATCGACAATTCATCAATTGAATAACCAGATCATATCAACTCCTTTAGTAAAACCATTCATCATTGCACATCATTCATTCATAACTAGAACAGATCTACCGGTGCAGGAATAGATAAAGATAACAGCATTCATAAACAATAATCATTGCATCATAGAGACATATTTCAAATTCACTTAGCATTCATCAACGAGGTTGCAGGAACTTAAAGACAGGAAAAGAGAAAAGAATACAACAGTGATTCAGATCAACATATGCCTTATCATATTACTTTTGCACAATCACCCACAGATCAAAACAAATCACAATTCATCTTAGACAGATATCAATTTCTATCAATCTGTACCCCCTAGTCTCTATCTCCCCTTCCTATATATAGGCTTGTGCCTTTACATTCATGGTCCACTTCTAACTAACTCCTAATTAATGACCAATATCCACAAGAAATGGTCAATAAACACAAAAAGTCACACAAAATAATCAAAAGTAGTCTATCTTCTACCTATCGCACTATCTTTGTCTTGTGCGATGCCTTCTATGCTTGGGCAGCTTCTGCAATGATGTGCAACTTACCCCAACCCCTTGCCAACAGGACCCCAACACAGTCTTGTGGCTTGTCCTTGAGCCATGTCATATGGGTTTGATGTACTCAGCAAGCTTGGACTTGCCCAAACTGCTCCCCAACAACAGTGTGTCATTTTTCCAGAATCTGTCAAACTATGCAATTTGTTGCACCTACCTCTTATGTGGTCAATCTCTGCTGAACTCGGTACCCCACTGAAATCTCATATCTCGCAAAATATTGTTACACCTCTGACCACAAATACTAGTCGTTGGACTTCTTCGGGCTCACTATTACTATCTGGGTGGCTCAATGCTACATGAATTCTAAGCTTTCGTTCCACCTTGGAAGTTATTCTAGTGTCCAAACCCTTGTCATTCCTTTCATTCAGGATCAGGCAGGTCGCCTGAAGTTTATCCTATTCCATGTTTCTGTAGACTTAGTCAAGTGGGTCAAGAACTCTGGCCCCTTTTGGATTCCTCGTGAGTGTCTTGGTCTACACCTTAGACCAAATGGGAGAAATATAGCCAAGGACGACCTTGCTAGAAACTTCTGTATTGGACGAGATATCCCGAATACTTGAAAATTCTTCTTCAATTTCCACTGATGAAGCATTCTTACTCAAAATATCCCCTGTATCCAAAGTCTATTGCATATTAGCTCTAGTTTCTACAGCCATACGCAGCAGAGCTTCCTACCTCTACAACTTCAGACAATGTAATTTCACCCCATGGTATCCTCTCAGTGACTGGCCATCTACTTCTAACACCAGCCTCACTTCAGATATCATCATTGTTATATCGGGGTCATCATTAGGACTAAATCCTGTAATAATGAACCAATTATGCCGCCAATTCCGGCAACATCCTGCTTGGATTTTCTATCATTAGATGTTACGTCAAAAAGTGTCATCTCACCTATCTTAACGGTCGTCATCGAGTACTGATGTGATGTCTGGTAACCATATTTTGGTTGGCAGGATCCATCAACTAAACGGTGCTACTGACTCTTCTGCTTGTTCAGCCTCTCCTTTTGGCGAAATCACTTCCTCTAGTGCAGCCATGTCCTTGTGCAGAACCACTTTCTCAGGCGCAGTCACTCTCTGCCATGTAGCTACTATTCTTTCGACGTGGTCCCTCATCTCCACGTGACTACTATTTTCTCAGCATAGCCCCTTTCCTCCATGTGACTACTATTTTTTCGGCGCAACCCCTTTCCTCTATGCGACCACTATTTTTTCGGTGCAACCCCTTTCCTCTATGTGACTACTGATTTTTCGACGCAACCCCTCTCACTTGGTGCAATCATGTCTTCCTTCTATCTATCCTTCCCCTTCTTTGTGTTCCAGCTCAAGCAGTGCGTAGTCCTATCTGGTTAATTATATTAACTACTCTTGATCTAGTGTTGATTTTGACTCTGTCGCAACACTACAGCTGTTGCAACAAATCCTTCGAATTGCACTAATGACTCCTATTATTGTGCATCCATTTAATTCTAGTGTGCCCTTCTTCTTTCTGTCTACCCTACCTTTTTTTAGGGCGAAGTGCCTCAAGCATTGCGTGGTTCTATCTCCGTCTGATAGGGCTTTAAGCAGTTTCCATTCATAAGCTTTGGAAGCATCACCCTGTCTAACTACTGCAATTGAACTGCACCCCCCAGAGGTAATATAATTACAAGATATGAACCTAACCAATACATATGTATCTTACCTGGATGCTTCAAGAACTTGTTGTCGTAGAGAAACACTAAATCCCCTTGCTGAAAATGTTTGTTTTTTATATGGCGATCATGCCACGCCTTCTATTGGTACTTCTCAATGCACTGATGGAATCCTGCAATAAAATGGTCTTCCTTAAGCTGTATTAACTACACTACATGCTCTTCTAGCATGGCTTCATCATTCATGCCTGGCGTGGCTGCAATGCGCAGACTGGGGATGATGTACTCCAGAGGCATGACTGCCTCTTGCCCATATACTAATTTGAACGGTGTTTTCCCCGTCAATCTCTTGCAAGTGGTGCAATATTCCCATAGCACAACTAGAATCTTCAAATCCCAGTAATCTTGGTGAACATTACATACCTTTGTAAGTGCATGCTCCAAGATTTTGTTGAAGGCTTCTACAGTACCATTCACCTGTGGATGATATGGTGTACTTTTCTTGTGTTGTATCTGCAGTTCCTCGGTCAATGCTCATACTGTACAATTGATAAAATGGCTTCCCTTCTCGCTCATAAATAATCTTGGACATCCAAACCACATCACAATGTTATCAAATAGAAATCTTGCTGCTGTCATAGCATTGCAGTCCACAACTAGGGTAACCTTCGTCCATTTTGTCAGGTAGTATGTTGTTGTGATTATATGCCGAAACCCAGTTCTTTTTTCGAGTGGGTTGATTGGACCCACAAAGTCTACAACCCACTTCTCAAAAGTTTTCAAAGTCACCTGCGGTACTAGCGACATCTCATCTTGTTGCGATGGTCTCCCTGTGCGTTGACATACATTGTAGCTCCGCGCATAGTCTGCTACATCGTTATGTAGGGTGGGCCACCATAACCCTGCATGAAGCACTTTTATGGTAGTAGTGCAACCCCCATAGTGTCCACCAGCAATGCCTACATGTGCTTCTTCGAAAATCTTCTCCTTCTCATGTGGTAGGACACATCGCCGCAATATTTCATCTGGTCCTATTTTATACAGGTGTCAAGTGATCAACTGGTAATCAAAAGCTTTAACTACCAGTTATTTCTTATGACTTGAGGAAATTTCTTCTGGGGCCACCTCGGTTGCCAAAAAATGAAGTATAGGAGCATAGTGTTCATCAGCCATGTCGACCCAAAATAGCTGCGCATCGGGAAGTCCTTCTTCAATATTGGTAGGTTCTTCACCCGTCTCTATTCTAGACAAGTGATTGGAGCCAGCGTTCAAGCGACCCGCCTTGACAATAATTTCAAAACCAAACTCATGGAAGAGAAGTATCCAACAGCGTATCTCTTCCCCCAACACAGAATTTTTGGCCAGATACTTCAGTGTCGAATGGTTCGTAAACATATTAAAGTGGCCTCCTAACAGATAGTTCCAGAATTTATGCAATGCATAGACCATCGCCAAACCCTCTTTCTCAGTGGTCATTTAGTTCTTCTCCGCAAATGACAAATTTCAAATGGCAAAAGAAATTGGGTGATCCAAATCTCCTTCTCCTGGCTACGCGAGCACTATGCCGAGCACAACAGAAGATGCATCAACATGCACATGGAATTCTTTGTTCCAGTATGGAAATACAAGTATTGGTGCTGAAGACATCTCGGCCTTCAGCGTATCAAAGCTTCCTTGAAACTTGGTGTTACTAAGAGAAATTCCTATGGCTTGGGGTACCACAACAGATAGCTTGACTCTAGAAATCAATCTTTTCCAATATGCAATAGAAATTAAATGTCTAACACTAAAGGATCAGACCTCGTACCTTATTCCAGACGGTTGAAGTAGATCCCCGTTGAGCTTTCCAACTTTAGCTTGAATTGATAAATTACTTCCTCAACAATAAGTAAACAATACAAGCATACTATATATCATGGTGTTAGATCTATTCTAGAATATATAATCAACAATGTATAAGCATTTGAAATAATCCCATGGATAAAATATTCATTCAAACACACATTATTTGATAGGAAAAGATATTTCTATTAATATAAATCAGAGATTACAATAGATGCAACCTCTGACGGCACGTCTGCGAACCGAAGAAACTGAATCCCCCACTTGGGCCTCCACCACCTCAATCCTCCATCTCTCGATAGCAAGCTCACAAGCAAAAGGCAATATTGGGAAGAACACAAAAGTGCTTCAAGGGACAAAGGGATGCAGACTCAAGCATAAGTTCCACCAACAATGGACTATAGTTTATTTGCTCTCAATTCTCTCATATGCCTTCAATGTACCATAGAGTTCCTTATATAACTTTTCAAAGGGGCAATGAAATGTTGAATCCGAGCGATCTCAAGGCATAGGGAAGGCCAGGAGTCAAGTGAGTCAGATCCATGTCAAGGAAAACTCCAAAAGGATTTGGATTTTGTACACATCCCAATGTACGCGGTTTTAGGGGTCAAACCCGCGTATATACGTGATTATAGGTTTAGAAGTCACATGTATCATTTTTCACATGTTTTTAGGAATGGTCAGGGAAACATCAAAGAACAAAAAATGGTCCATGGGGTCTAAGGAGTCTACAGTGGGACAGGGGAAGGCCATACAAAGTGTGATTCACCTGGAGTGGTAAAATCAGCCAGATAGCCCCTAATGTGTGAGGTCAGAGGGGTCATATGATGGCTGAAATACATTATAAGTCCATCCCAAAAGTGGAGTGATGAAGGATCCCGAATGGAAGACCAGCCACCCAATCAACATAGTACAATAATACAACTCTGCACATAACTTCAAATACATATAGCAGTCCCATATACATAAGAGCACAATGGCTATGAATAGGCATGATACAAGATATCACATAAGTGGTCATCGCCACGTACAATATACATAGATCAGAATCTCCATGATGAAGATATACAAAGGACCATGATCTCCATAATGGCTGAAGATATATAACAGATCAAGATCTCCATAATGGCTAGAAATGTCTAACATATACTGGAATCAAGTCACGAGAGCTGAAATCTCATGAACAATGGCATGATCAAGGAGGTAGCATATAAGAGATGCCACCAATATGGAAAGTATTCAACACAAACCACTACGAGTACATGTCCTACGATGCGAATAGAAGTGTCGAGGTCGAACATAGTAGTCCATCGTCTGATTACCAGTCATTGATGTATACGGTTAACAGATGCGAGATCACCCACCGATAATGAAAATGGGAATCAAGGTACTAGAGTGCAAACTAACAAGTGTGAATAAATGTGTTGAGGTTGAACACTTGAGAGGGTCCATCGATCAGGGGACATTAATGTATTCCCAAAGACTGTCGATGGCGAGAGAACCTGCCACTGATGACTGCAAGTCTCAAGGCACTCAAACTAACTCTAGATTCCAATCCCAGAATAAATGATCTGAAGTTGATGGGATGAAATCCACTGGAGGGAGGGCATTAAGGCATCCCCCATCATCCAACACGAGGTACTCAGCAAAGCTGTATAATGTGGAAGGACTCGATCATAAGATGCACGAACCAGTAACTGTACCGAGAATGGTCGACATGCAAAGTCAAGATAACTAAGGAATGGCCGACTCAGGCTTCAACTTCCTTCGAACAAGAGCATAACGGCATATGGTGACTAAAATAAAGGTAGCATAGACTCGATATACAAACTGGGACATCTCTGCGACACAGGAGGCATCGACAAAGGCTCCATGGGAATTGGAAGCTTAACTAGTCGATGGAGATAAACTCAAATAAATGAGTACAGCTTCTAAAGTCAAACTATAACCCTACCAATGGATGTGATATACAGTACTCTGTTAGAAGGCGACACGGCTCGACAGCTGCCATAGATAACATCTTTCCTTGTCCAGCTTTTTGGTTTTTTTATTTTTTGGGAATTTTTCAATTATTTAAAAAGCTTGAAAAAGAAAAAAATTGCTTTATAGTTACAAACTAGGAGGATATGAGTGTCATAAGGGAAAACAAACTAGTTCCAAGCAGTGGAACATACCTATGCTCAATGCAAGGATACATGTGTAGGATATCGACACTCGGGGGAAAATCCCCTCCCGGTAAAAAGGGAAACAAGCTGCGAAGGATATAAAAAATGGCTCTGCATGGCTAGAAATGAGACAAGCTCGGGCTATATGGCTGAAATGCAATGTCAGGGAAGCCGGCATAAAGCTCAATAAGGTAGGAAAAGCTCATGATAATGCATTCACAACTTGACATGAGGGAGTCCTAAGGGAAATAGGCCAAGAAAAGATCAAGAGGAGTATGAGGCTCTTGCAAAATGTCATGGTAGTACTATACAACGAACTCCCACACCCTAAAGGAGAAAACGTCAGCATGGGCACCAAATGCAAATAAGGCACTAACTAGTGCACCCATGTAAGGTGAAGCTCTACCACTCATATCATGCCACTTCTAAAACAACAAGAAGGTTCCATGACATTATAGAGTGGGTTCGTACCTGAGGTCATGATGAATAGGTCATAAGATCATGCAAAATGCAAATGGTGATGAAACCTAACCTATATGCCAGTTTAGACATGATACCTGAGATCGACACGAATGGGTCAATCTAATGGCTGAAATGGCACTGAAAAAGGTCCTCTACATCATGAATTAAGTCAAAAACGGTCCAAAATGGTTAGAAAATGTCAAAACTATGGGAAAGGGGATAAAATTTTCAAATATTTGAAAATTTTCTATAAATAGTAAACAATTCAAAATATTATAAAACATTTGAAACTTTTACCCATTTGAGCTCATATTTTCTACAGTGAATTCCAGGAGATCCAGCCGGTGGAATCCACTACCGTTTCTTCCAGGTATTTACCCATGCTCTTCTCTTTCATTTTGATGCAATTTTTATCAAATTCCATGGTCAATTAATAATTTTAGGCCAAACTAAAATGGGCGCTACGGCCCACACGAAAATTGAGGGTTTTTTCGCGTATAGGGTTGGATATACGTGGAAAATGCCCCCAACCCCGCATACATATGCGGTTGTTTTGAAAACAGTCGTGTATGAGGCCGCGCATAAGGTTTTTTCAATAATCTAATGGGAAAATTTACAATTTCTTGTGCAGGATGGTCCTAGAGTGGAGAGAGCGTGAACATGGTGAGGTAGAGGAAGCAGTAAGGGTCAATCTAATGGCTCAACAAGCTCTACATGCATGTGAAATCTACAAGTTTTGGTGTCTTGGTGGTTTGAGGGCCAAACCAAGACTATTACAGATGCTAGTGGATTACTGGGATCCACACTCGGAGTCCTTCCAGATAGATGGGATATCCCTCACTATAGAGGTGGAGGACATATACTTCATTACTGGGCTTTCTAGATGAGGGGAAGTGGTGAACCTTCGTTCTTATGGTGGGCCAGGAGGTGGCCTAACTATCGACGAGTACATTGTGGTGTACTACTATCCAGACACAGAGAAGGTGGGGAGTCAAGTCCCTACCAACGCTATATAGGTGCTGGACCTAAAGGCCATATAACTATTGACATTGGGCAGGATAGCAGGCTTGGCATCACTCCACCAGGCCTCGCGGCCTCTAATGTTCTATGCAGTGGAGTGCATGAGACCCATGATTTATGATTGGAGCACTACACTACTGAGCAACATGAAACATCGGCTCAGTGAGTGTAAGGCAGGCAGAGTGTGGAACTTCGGGTTCAGAAGTATTTTGAGCACGTTTTTCTTCGATCATGTTGCAAGATTGAGCCCCATAGTGGACATTCCTCTTCACGGGGTTCGAGATCCAGCCCAATGTTGGGGCACGAACCTTGAAGGTCCTTAATTTTGGCAACTCCGCGGTTTTGGTGCAAAGCTTGTAAGCGGAGTTGCGGTCCAAAATAGTCTTAGGGGTTTCGGGGTTGGGTCGAAGCCCCTCTTTTTGTAAATAACCCATGGTTTAAGCCCATGGTTTTTAATCCCATGGTTTAAGCTCATGGTATTGTAATAGTGCACTTGTATAAATAGGCACTTATGTAAAGGAGAAAAGAGCTTTTTTCGAAGGTTTTTGTATGATGATAATTTGATGTGAAGAATCTAAGGCCTATTTTTAGGTTTAAGGTTAATTCCCAGTTGAGTGCATGGAAAACCTCTACAGCTGAGTGTGTGGAGGGTTTTGGAAGGTTAAGTCCCAGCTGAGTGCATGGACGACCTCTATAGTTGAGTGCGCAAAGGGTTTTAGAAGAAAGGATCTGCAGCTTAGTGCGCAGTTTTGGGTTGTTGAGAAGATCTGTAGTTGAGTGCACAGAGATCTGCAGCTGAGTGCGTAGATCAAAACTATGTTGTTTGTAAATAGTTGAATATAAACACAGTTCTGTGGACGTATCCCCTACACTGGGGGTGAACCACGTATATCTTGTGTTGTGGTGGTTCCTTTTTGTTTTGTGCTGTTATGTTTTATGCATTTGATAAGTAGATGAATGATAAAGTAAGATAAACTGTTAAGTATTAACTTTGCTGTGAATTCCCAGTTAAGGGTTATGCAAGTAACTGTCTTTTTATCTAAACTGCGAAGCTATTTAAGTGAATGTCGAAGCTTTGTATTGTATAAATATTTTTTGTTAAGGCTAAAGGTACAGTAATATCCCTCTTTTGCCTACAAAAACCTGATTCTGCGGCACCCCATAGCTGTTTCGGGTGAGACTGCAACTTGTTCGCAGGTTATTTTCAAAAGGGCCAACACTATGGGTCTCTTTGTTGGTTGGTAAATAAAAGTATAAGAACCCGGGTCTGCCCTAAGCACCAACAAATTGGTTTCGTTGCCGGTTGAACCAGTATTTGCTTCAAGAGGGATCTACGTCGTACCTTGAGGGATATGTTTTGGAGACCCTCAGTAAAAGAAATCAGTGACTGGATTGGAGATACTTATCTGAAATTTGTTGAACAAGAGAATAAGGACCCTCGTCATAGCTCAAACGACTTTTCGCAAAGGTACGTTTTTTCTGATATTTATGAAATTTTCTTTGGTAGTATCCACATAGAATTGCACCAGTGGTTATCTAGGTTGACAGAAAGAAAGACAAACTTCAAAGAAGATCAGTCTCCTGCCTAGACCCCTGAAAGAATTACGCTGTTGAAAAGTGTGAACAACGCGGTATCAAGAGCTGTTGACTTCTGGACAACGCGGACCCTTGAAGCATTTGTGACGGAGTTCGCCATCGACACACATACTTTGTACCATACCTGAAATTCCTCAATGTAAATTCATACAAATTGGGGGTAAATTTTTCACTTTTACATTTTCAACAAGTTAACCATGTTAGTCTCTTTTAGAGTATGAAATCACATAATTAAAAAAAAATAACTAATCCATACGTTAGGAGACTAATATCACACGTTCTCATTATCTTATCTTAACTCTTGGTCCTACTTCATCTTTCTCATATTTTAAACATTACTAACACTTTACCATAATCGAATTCCATGGTAATCAGATCTTTCAAATTGTTAATTGCTTACCTAGAAATCAAGATATTAAAAATCACAATGTTTAACCAGATGTATGAAACATTTAACTATCCAATAGCTTTCCTCCATGAAATATGTTCCTTTAACTGTATGCTTGCGAGTGTTTTTCATACAACATTGTGGCAATAAATATAATGTATCATAAGCATTTGTTGTGCATCATCCATACATTAAATACCATCATAAAAATGAATAGATATTAACATAAAAACATAGAACAAAAAAAAAGAGACATCAGAGACATCATATACGTGGTTCACCCCATCCATGAGGCTACGTCCACCAAAGATTGTTTGTTTTTATATTATTTGATCAAGAGAAAATAATTACAAATTCTTGGCACATTTGCTGCCATTTTCTTCATCTCTACTAGCTTTTACCCAGAATACTCTCCAATTACCAATTTCCTTCTTTGGAAAATGTAAGGTTTTCCAATTAAATGGTATACCTTTTTCCTATAAAGGTATTCCAAGAGGTCACTCATGGCCTTCAATCTTAAACAATTATAAAACAATAACTAATACTAGATCAAGATACATACTCGGTCCATCATGTAACATTGGAAACTACTAAAAATATATGGTCTAGATTTTAGTAGTTCTTAGGCACATATGATCCAAGTCTATTTACATATGATCCAAGTTTTTATATAAACAATAAGATAAAAAAAAAACAACCATAAACATGTTCAATTCAAAGCTTAAAGGATATAAGAATACTGTATATATAGAGAGAGAATATATACATAGGCTTCCTTACAATAATCCACTCCAACGTTAAACTCATAATAATGATTGCCTTATACTTTAATGTGTATTTATATTCAGAGTACTAATTATACTCTAATAATAAAATATAAAATATAGCATGATAGCACTGTGTATATATATACACTTTAGCGAGGGATTTCCAAAATACAGTTTTCCACTTTACATATAAATCCATTTTTACTTTAATCTATATACCTTTTATAGTAAGATTCTCCCAATATATATATATATAGAGTAAAGTCTCTTTAAAATATTCATAGTTCATAATAAAATTATGAACTTGCTGCTGCATGTATACGAAAATTATTAGTTTTCTTTATGGGTTCTATGTACTATAATCATGCCTTAAAATCCATTTAAACAATACTATACATCATACCAAAATATCTTACGCCCATAAGTTATTATCTTTAAAATAAAGTAGTCATAGTTATAATAACATTGTGAACTTATAATAAAGTACTCATAGTTCATGATAACATTGTGAACTTATTTGTATATGAATTTGATATATAGATAGCATCAACATAACATATTTTTTTTAACTAATAAATTCATTCGCAAGTTTGAATGACTTGGTCTAATAAATCTAAGGCCGACTTGGTTTAATAAAAGTAGAGCTGAGATTTGATAAAATCGAAGGCACTAAAAAAAAATGTTTTCTTTTTATACAGTAGATAATTAAAATCGTATGCATAGACTTTAACGCAAACATGAAATACAACCCAGATTTGGTAAAATAGCAGGCACTTGAAAAGACATAGTTTTGGTACAGTCCATAATTCAAAAGAGCAAGCATAAATATATGTATACCTGATTTTACAAAAATGCAGACATTCAAGAATAACCAAGGCAATGTAAATGGAAAATCGATACATACTTACAGATTGATCACACGCATACCATGTAATGCTTGCACTGTTGGATCATATCACAAAATAATAAGGATAAACCTAGCACCGTATACCAAATCCAAACCTGATACAATTCTGGATCTAAATTATCAAATCAAAAATGCATTGTAAAAGATCTATAATCTCATATCAAAACACATAAAAAAATATAGGATCTCCGATCTGAATTCATCGGATAAAAGGAAATCAAAAGATACATGATCTCAGATCTAATTTATCAAATCAAAGGCATTCAAAAGGTATACAATCTCATATCTGAATTTATTAGATCAAAACAAATTCAAGAGATATACTGTTTCAGATCTATAAAAAGAAACACAGGCAAAGAAGACACATACCAATGTTGTCAACGGAAACACGGTTGGATGGAATACTCACAAAACCTCCAGAGCCATCCCAAATCAAAACTAAGCTCGAATTAAGTTTAAATTTATCCATAACTATAAAATAGGCATTAACCTATATATCAGTCGTAGACTCCCATTCTATACAAACAACTCTGTTTTTTTTAATTAAATCGCAGGCAACTAAAATTAAAATCAGTCATTGCGATGGTGGTCAAGTTTAGACGCAATAATCATGCCCAAGGTTTTGTTCTATATCCTAAACAGGTTGCACGCAATGCAGATTATGGTCTTTACTTACGTTATTAATTATCTGCAGACCCAAAGTCGCAAACGAAAAATTTAACGTAGGTAAACAACAGAAACAGGTTTTCGATGGGAACAACAGGTCCGCCTCCATCAAAAAGGTGGAGCTCCAAAGGCTCCTCTATCGTTATTTGCAGCCTAAGCTCACACGCAGGGAGTAGGTGCTTCCTAAATAAGGCTCCGTTTAAGAAGAATATAAGCCCAGCACGTTGGGCGACTGTCACTATAATGTAAAAAGGGTGTAGGCTTTACCCCCCGCCGGGGCAGTCAAAGATATGCCCAAGAGGGTCGAACCCTAGATGCCAGCGTACCCAAACACAACAACAAGGAAAAATACGCTAGTTTATAAATCCTATCAACAAGTCCACCCTTTAACACCAAACACACACAGGAATCCACATCGATTGAACACGACCTGGGATAGAGAGACCTGCACAAAATAGGCTAGAAAAGCCCTTACCAGCTCTCGTACAGTTCGCAGATGCATGGCTGGCTTCCATCTTTCTTGACGGAGAAATATCCCAAGAGTTCGCACCTAAGCATCATTGTATTTTCTTTTCCTCTAAACACCAGAGGTAAGCATAACGGTCCAAATCACAGAGGTTTGCCATTCTCCTTCTTTAAAAATGCAACAAAATAATGCAGAGATCTTTAGTCCCTCTGCCCATATGCAGATTGCAGTTCCCCAACCCCATAGATAGACGTCCAACAGACATCTCAAAAGCATAACACCAAGACACAAATCCAGAAAATGCAAAATGCTTCCTTGGAACCCTGAAATCCCCTCCCTTAGGGTGCGCTCCCCCGTTCTTAACAAACAACCCCACTCGCCAAGACTCGACACTTGGACGTGGGCATTTACTTTAAGCACCTAGCGTTTTCGGTGGAGATTACGATGGGAAGTGAAAACTGAATGGTTTACCATTTGGCGGTGGTAACTAACACGTTTCTCTTTAACAAGACATGTGGCGTAAAGGGTTACACCTTTCTCTAGTTAAGGGAATCATTTCCATGCTTTTCTCCAAGACAAAAATCATGCCAATTGCTTAATCATGCAAATGTTAAAGGTTAGCCATGCTACAAGTCGAATTCTCTCTCTTTATATATATAGTAATGTTACGTTATACTATATAGATATATGTATATATATCATATATACTACTATATGTATATATGGT
>LPNX010699518.1:4776-55340 GCA_001517045.1 Pseudotsuga menziesii | reverse complement strand
TGCTAGATTTATTGCTACTAACCTATGTTTGAAAGCGAAAGTGACTTTGACGAGCAAAGTGGTTTGCTTCACAATGGTAAAAGATACAAGAGAACTTTTGGATCCTATACCCTAGGCCAAAATACCGATTATACCTCATTAATCCTAGAAGAGTTTGAATTTGAAGAAACCCCTTTTGTTAGAAACCCTCCTATAACTCCACAGTGAAGATCTGTTATCCCTGAGAACCCTTCGCAGTCTGAAAGTAACCCTTACGCAAGTAGTCCTGTCGCAGGTCAGTCTACCTCAGAAAGTCCCCCCCCCTGTTACCAGTCTTCCCCCTCCTCCTCCCCCTCCCCCCCCTCGATTCAATATGGCCCATGTGAGAGATGATATCAAGCTCCCAGTCTTTAAAGGAACTGGATCAGAGGATCCAGAGCAGTTTTGGTTCTTATGCAAAGCTGTTTGGACTGCTAAGAATATTATGGATCAAAACACAAGAACAACGCAACTGGTCACCTCTTTCAGAGACTAAGCTTTGACCTAGTTTATGAAGTTTTCCAGTACTCAGAACTATATCTTGGTTGATATTAAAAAAATCAATGATCAAAGAATTCAAGAAGCCTAAATCAGAGTCACGGTCTATAACTGAACTAAAAGAAATTCAGCAAAAGCGAGGTGAATCAGTTTGGGACTTTGATCAGAGGTTCAAGGTTCTGGTTGACCAAGTTAGTTTCACTATTGGACCAGAACAGCATAAATAATGGTTCATCGCAGCACTATTGCCTCATATCAGGACTCCACTTATGCAAAAAAAGGTTTTTGATCAACAAGAGGCATTGGAAATTGCTATGAAACTTGAAACAACTCATGTTGGAGATAATTCTGTAATAGCCCAAATACAAGCACAGTTAGCAGAATTGGCTTTGGAGCTTCGCGACATGAACAAAGGGAAAGCTACTCACGAAGAGGTTTGGTGTACATGATGTAGGACAGAAGGTCAGGACAAAGAACAGTGTCCTGCATTAAGAAATTATTTGAATACTGGTGCACCGAACCCGTTTAACCCTAATGTCCTATATTGTGAGATCTGTAGAACAACTAGCCAGCATCGACCTAAATATTGCTACCTGCTGTAGAGATATGTTCAAGTACCTAAGAATCCCTACTGCAAGTTTTGTAAGTTAGTTGGACACAATGAAGACGAATGTTGCAGCTTTGACCTCATGAGAGAGAGAACCTATGATGCTTATAGGGTACAACCCGATGCACAAGGAAATGATGGATATGGTTACCATGGTAGTACATCAGGTCGAGGTAATTTTAGAGGTCGTGGTCGTGGTGGTATGCCTGGAAGAGGTCGAGGCCAGGTTGTTTTCTATAACTGTAATTAGGCAGGACATGTAGCTAGAGACTGTCAGAACCCAACTACGACATGTCGATATTGCAGAGCAGTCAATCATGTGATTGAGCAATGCCCACAGTTGATAGCCAAGATATAAGAAAGAAATGGCACTCCTACTCATAATTTTCAGATGATTGCTGTAGAGAAAAGGCATGTCCCAACCATTAACATTGTTACAAGGAGTGGAGCTATGATGCAATTACAAAATAAGGAGAAACATCTTGACGAGGCTTGGGTCCGCAAGACCCCAAAGAAAATTTCAGCCTTCGATGTTGGAAGAGAAAAAGGAACATTTATGGAAGCTAAAAAAGACTTTGCTGATCTAAGAACATCAGTAGCAACTACGCAACAACATCAACAGCAGTTACAGTCTCAAGAAGCTTCGCCGGATCAAGTAAGTACACTAACATCATTTTTACAGAGTTGTATGAAGCTATTACGAAATCAGAATGCTTTGAATGAGTTACAGAAAGTTATTCAGTCTTTCAAACCTCAGCGAAGCTCTGATAGAGGAAAAACTATTAATAGAGTTAGAAGGACTGGAAGAGAAATGAGATTGCATGCTCAGGTAGGATATTATGACATGACTGATATCATTTTAGACCTGGGATCAGAAGTGAATGTCCTAACTAAGAAGACATGGGAACAAATGGGAAGACCTACGCTTGAATGGTCCCCTATACAGCTGAGATTAGCCAATCAACAAAAGATTGTGCCCTTGGGAAGATTCCCTAGTGTACAAGTGGACATTGATGGAGTCAGTACCTTAGCAGATTTTGAAGTCATTGAAATAATTGATAATAGCAACCCCTATCCAGCATTGCTAGGAATTGAATGGGCACTAAACAATGATGCAGTAATCAACCTTAAGAATAGACAGATGACTTTTGAAGGAAAAGGCTTGAGAGTCATAGTACCGTTGGACCCTTCTTAAGGAGAAAGGTATACAGGGCCAGTCAGAGATGAAGATCAGGATGTTTTGGATCATATTTACAACATCACAGCTAAAGAAGAAGACTATGTTAACCCTACTGTTGAAGGTATAATGTATTGGCAGTGTGACAGTTCTTGCATGACTGATTCAGATGAAGGCCTAGAGAATTGGCATAATAGACTTTATGAGCTACATGGACATCGATGTGCAAGAATTACTAAGTCTATCAGATGGGTTGGCTCACAGCCAAAGATCTTACCTAATTTTGATGGCTTGACAGACCTAGAAGATTTTATTGTACAATTCTCAGAGAAAGTACTAGATTCACAGAAAATGGAGACTCTAGATTCAGTATTCAGAGCCGCAGCTGCCAGATGGTGGAATGGTCATAAAAAGTATATTCATAGTTGGAGAGCTTGCCAAAAGTTTCTTCACCTGAGATTCATGGATCAACCTCAGGAGGTACGAAGCAGATTTAATGGTAAGACTAGCCCTCAAGAACATTTGGAGTAGTGTTATGAAGCATGGAAGCATGTACCTTGTGAAGAATGGGTACATAGGTTTGTACACACTCTGGAACCTGTAGCAAAGAATTGGTATGCGGAGGTGGAGCTTCACCATGGTACTGTAATTTGGGTTATCCTTATCGATAGTTTTGTGCTCACATTTTCTATTAATGAGGATTGCCCTGCTTTGGACGCAGCTATTAGGTTGATCCATACTAAGGTATTTGATGATAAAGAAATAGCCGAGCACCAACCTGATTGGAAGGAACAAGAAGCTAATGTAGTAGAATGTTATAACCTCACCATTGATGAATACGATGACCCTCGCAACATTAATATTCCTGAGTCAGAAGGACATTGTGAAGTACATGGAGCAGCAGTCGAATCACCTGAAGTAACTCAACCCTTGAAGACAAGGAAAGTAAACATTGGATTAGAAGAAATGCCTAAGTATGCCACCATTGGAGATTATTGGGACGAAGAAATGGTAAGCAAAGTGACTGAACTCCTCCATGAGTATCAGGACTTGTTTTCGATGAAGTTCTCAGAAATGAAAGGTATCCTTGGTGATATAGGAGTGATAAAAATACCTTTGAAACCTGATGCGAACCCTGTGAAGCAGCGCCCTTATAGGCTGAATCCTAAGTATAAAGAAAAAATCAAGATGGAGCTAGATAAGATGCTCGCTGCAGGAATCATTGAGCCTATCGAAGAGTTCAAGTGGGTCATCCCTATGGTGGTACAAGAAAAGAAGACCAAGGGAGAAATCAGAATCTGTGTTGATCTGAGGAAGCTAAATGATGCTTGTTTACATGATCCTTTCCCTACTCCCTTTACAGATGAAGTTTTAGACAATGTTAGAGGTCAAGAAGTGTATTATTTCACTGATGGATTTTCAGGTTACCATCAGATCAAAATTGCTCCAAAGGATTGACATAAAACAACCTTCGCTGCAGAAATGGGATCTTTTAAGTATACTGTTATGCCCTTTGGATTGAAGAATGCACCTGCTATGTTTTCCAGAGTAGTCATATCTGCATTTAAGGAATTTATTCATAAGTTATTGGAAGTTTAATTTGATGATTGGACTATCTTTGGTTTATTGAAAGATCATATAGCCAGTTTAAGACTTATGCTGGACAAGTGTAGACAGCACCAGATTTCATTGAACCTGAAGACGTGTATCTTTTGTGCACCTTTTGGAATTCTGCTAGGTCACATTGTATGCAAGCAAGGATTGATGGTGGATCCTGCGAAGATATCCATTATTGTGAACTTTCCACCTCCAAAGTCTGTTAAGCAACTTCGCACTACGCTTGGTCATACTGGATATTACAGGAAATTCATTAAAGGATATGCTCAGATTACGGCCCCTATGGAAAAGAAATTGAAGAAAGATATTAAGTTTGAGTGGACACCTGAATGTCAGGAAAGCTTGGATATTTTGAAAGAAAAGATGGTAACTTCCCCTATCTTAGTATTCCCTGACTGGAATAAGGAGTTTCATGTTCATGTCGATGCATCCTCCATTGCTTTAGGTGTAGTATTAGCTCAGTCAGGTGAAGGTAATATTGATCACCCTATTGCTTTTACAAGTAGAAAATTGTCCATAGCAGAAAAGAATTATACTATGACAGAACAAGAAGGTCTAGCTATGGTTTATGCCTTGTAGAAGTTTCGACATTATCTGTTAGGATCTCATTTTAAGATGTTCATTGACCATTCTACTTTGAAGTATTTGGTTAACAAGCCTGTGTTAGGTGGAAGGATATGCAGATGGATGATTTTGTTTCAGGAGTATGACTTTGAGATCATAGTTAAGCCAGGAAGACTTAACATGGGGCCTGACCACTTGTCGCGGCTCGAATCAGGAGAAGAACCCACTAGTTTGGACGAAGGTCTTCCTAATGCCCAGTTGTTTGACATCCAGATGGTTGATGACTATTTTCAAGATATTGTTCAGTACTTGTCTACAGGGTTTTCACCCTCTGAGATGACAACACAATAGAAGAAGCAGCTGGTGGTTAGAGCAGCTGACTTTAACTTGATAGCAGGATAGCTATATAAGATGGGACCAGATGAAATAATGCGCAGATGTGTCTTGGAGCATGAAAATCCATTGATTTTGGCTGAGGCACATTCTGGAGCAGCAAGAGGCCATTATGCAGGAAACGCAACGACACAGAAGATTCTAACAGTTGGATTGTGGTGGCCTAGGATTCATAAGGATGCAAGAGAGTATTGCCATAGCTGTTATATCTGTCAGAGGACAGGAAAACCATCCAAGAGGGATGAGATTCCTCTGGTTCCACAGGTAAATTTACAAGCATTTGAAAAATGGGCTATTGATTTTGTTGGACCAATCAATCCCCCTACAAAGAAATCTGGAACAAGGTACATTATTACAGCAACTGATTACCTTACTCGTTGGGCTGAAGCTCAACCAGTCAAGGACTGTAGCACTGCTACAGCTGCGAAGTTCATATTTGATAATATTTTGTCAAGGTTTGGATGTCCTAGAATTCTTATGAGTGATCAAGGATCAAATTTTTTGAATAAGACTATTGAAGCATTAACAGAAGAATTTCAAGTATATCATCAGAAGAGTACTGCCTACCATCGTCAATCAAATGGAACTGTCGAAGCCTTTAACAAGATCCTTGAGCATGCTCTAACGAAGGTTTGCAATGTCAACAGAAATGATTGGGATCTTAGAATTCCAGCAGTATTATGGGCTTATAGAACCACTTGCAAGAAGTTGATAGGCCATACACCTTTTAGCCTAGTATATGGACAAGAAGCAGTTATGCCCATGGAATACATTGTTCCTAGCCTCAGAATATCTTCCTTCACAGGGATGGATGATCCAGCTATGTTGAATGAAAGGCTGGTGAGGATACTGGAACTAGTGTTATAGCGGATTTCACCACTCCAGGTGAATCACACTTTGTATGGCCTTCCCCTGTCCCGCTGCAGACTCTTTAGACCCCATGGACCATATTTTATCCTTTGATGTTTCCTTGATCATCCCTAAAACTATATGAAAAATGATATACGTGGATTTTTACCCGATAACCACGTACATATGCGGGTTTGACCCATATAACCGTGTACATCGGGATGTGTGCATAATCCAAATCCTTTTGGAGTTTTCCTTGACATGGATCTGACTCATTCGACTCTTAGCCTTCCATATGCCTTGAGGTCGCTCGGATTCGACCCTTCATTATCCCTTGTGAAGCTATATAAGGAACCCCTTGGTACATTAAAGGCATATAGAGAGATTGAAAGCAAAGAAACTATAGTCCATTGTTGTCGAAATTTATACTTGAGTCTGCATCCCTTTGTCCCTTTGGAGCACTTTTGTGTTCTTCCCAAGCTTTCCTTTTGCTAGTGAGCTTGCTATCGCGAGATGGAGGATTGAGGTGGTGGAGGCCCAAGCGGGGGATTCAGTTTCTCTGGTTCGCAGACATGCCATCAGAGGTTGTATCTATCGTGTAATCTCTGATTTATATTAATAAGAACTATCTTTTCCTATCCAATGATGTGTATTTGATTGAATATAGTATCCATTGGAATATGTCAAATGCTTTTACATTATTGATTATATATGCTAGAATAGATCTAACACCATGATATATAGTATGCTTGTATTGTTTACTTGTTGTTGAGGAAGTATTATATCAATTCAAGCTGAAGATTGGAAAGCTCAACGGGGATCTACTTCAACCGTCTGGAATAAGGTACGAGGTTCGATCCTTTAGTGTTAGACATTTTATTTCTATTGCATATTGGGAAAGATTGATTTCTGGAGTCAAAGTTATCTGTTGTGGTACCCCAAGCCATAGGAATTTCTCTCCGTAAAATAATTGGTGACTCTGCTGGGGAGTTCCTACTAGTTGTCCTTTGGGGGTGATTTTCTCGGCATTTAATGTATTTGAATTGCTCTTTCTCTCTTGTTTCTGTGTCGGGTCTGGAGGCATGTATTCTTGGTAGAGTCTGATTGGAGTGAATTTTATCTCAGCCTGTCTGTTTGCCTTGTGTTATGCACCTTTTCTTCCTGTACGCGGGTTTTTGATTTACAATCGCGTATACACGCGGTTTCCTCTGTGATTTCCGCGTATACACGCGGGTTTACTGCGAACAGTCGCGTATACCCTAGATTTTTCCCTTTTTGTGGAATTTAATTGGTTGCTGGGTGAATTTTGTTAGTTTCTGAGTCTCCTTTGGCACTACCTGAGTCTGTTTTGACCTCTGTTTTTGACCGGAAACGTTTTTTTTTAGCCTAAATTTTTTTTTCTAGGAAAGTTCTTGTCATGGCATTTTCGATTTTTTTTTTGAGATTAGTGCATTAGAGCTCTTTTACCTTAGTGCTTTGCTTGGATGCTGTCTATGTGTGCTTGCAGAGTCTAGGGGTGGTAGAATCATTCTTTTGCTTTTTGCATCTCTTATATTTTCAAAAAAGCCAAAAACATTTGCTTATCATAATGCATTGCATTTTGCACGTTGCATTGTGCTTGCACTAGATCTAGATTTGCTTTGGAGTACTAGTTAGGACTTCATATAGGAAAAATTTGCATTCATCATTTGAAGAAGAATTGTGCATTTCACGTAGTAGGATACTCTATTTACATGGACACATTGCATTTGCATTGATTGTTACGGTGTGCATTTTACTTCATGTTGCGTCATAAAACCACTAGTTGCACGACCATATCCTATTTTTGAGTAATAAAGCCAACTAAAATCAACGCTAATTAAAATGAATTACACTTTTTTATTTTCTAGGGTGCACCAACAAGCTTAGGTTTTAGGATCTTGGAATAGTTCATTCTAAGTCAATTCTCCAAGATCACTAAACAACGACATCTAGGTGTTTGTCCAGGGAGTGTGTGAAATCCTTGGTATAACCATCGTTCTCAGGATCCTCCTCTCAAACGGGAGTTAAGCATGAGGAAGTGTGAGCGGTTATTGATTGGGATGACCCCTAGTCATAACTGAGTAGCACCAGAGATATTTCCAGGATTGTATTCGTATCTAGGGGCTCTTTCGAGAGTTTTGGGCTTTGCTACCCTGCCCATACGGTCAATCCTGCCTGCGACTGTCTGCCTGAGCTTTGATTATATTGAGGTGACCTTAGTGATCTTACCTAGGATATCGAGGGGGTACTTGTAGAGTTTATTCTGCAGGTGTCCCAGCCAAGTTGGGGTCGGACAGCATAGTCTCTTTACGCGTTGAAGCTGAGGGCCACAATAATTGGTTACGTACCTCTGCTTGTTGTGTATGGGAGTCTCAGGTCTCTCCTAGGCGAGACATACCTGCTTCATTTGGGAGATCACTTATCCGGCCCTTGTTTGCTTGCATTTGGATTTAGATTTTATTAGTGATTGCTCTGTGCACGCTAGTTGGCCTAGGGTTTACATAAATAGAGAGTCTTTGCTATTTTTCTTTTGAGTCATTGTGGATTCGAGTGCGGTTCCGCGCCATTCTCGTCGGTTAGCAGGAATTCCACCTTCCACTTCCCCTCCTCCTTTGGGAGAGAGACCTAGATAGTCCAGGTAGACTATGTCACACACTGATTCACACACCATGGAGGATCATTCAAAGACTATTCCTGAGCCACCTCCTCCCATTTGTGTTGACGATGGGGAATTTACTCCTACATACGATCCTTCACCTGACCTAGCTGAGTTCGGTCTTGTGATTTCCCAGGTAGGATCTTTGCACAATAGACCTACTCACCCTAGGGCTGATTCCCCATTAACACATTACCAGTATGGAATGCCAAAAGATGCCGAGACTCACTTTGAACCTGCCAACACTAGCTACGGTAGTTATGCTACGACTGGTTTTCCTATGCACGATTTGACATTTCATGTCGAATCCGACTTTGAGCCTAGCACTATGCCTGGGGGCAATCCCATTCCTTACCTTGTAGAGAGGTTTGGGAGTACTAGTCACATTGCACCTTCCATACCAGTGGTGGAAGCTACATCTCATCCCCCTCCTAGGTCTAGGGTTAGTGATCTGATTAGGATACTAGGTCCGATATGGGTGACGATAGGCGGTAGTACATATCTTATTACTCAGATTCCTTCATCCTAGGTTTCGAGTTCTTCAAATGTACATCCTCCACCTTATCCACGTGGTCCTTCGAGCCAATATATGGCTACGAGTCAGGTCCATACTGTGGTTACTAAGCCGATTGTGTCTCAAGTTCATATACCACCCGCTGCTTCGAAAGGATATATTCATGCTTATAGTGGTCAGCTTGTTACGTCCGGGGCATATATACCTACTTCTGGTATGTGTGTTCCCCCTTCCGGAGCTTATCTTCCTACCTACAGAGTGCCCCATGGGACATCGCATGCGATGACCTATGGACCTTATTACGGAACGCAGTATGGATAGGTTTCTTCACCTTAAGGAGGCGGGTATCAAAAACCTGCTTACTCTCCTAATTATGGCTTCGTAGCTCCTACTAGTCAAGGTCCACCTTACTATGGTACTTCCATGTCACCTTATACGGGTCAGACAGGATGAGGACACTATGGCCAAGGCCATGGTGGTGCTCAAACCTATGTGAACCAGGGAGCGGTCCATCGACCTCATCATCCTAGGCTCCCTTTCCTCGCGATGCTTAACCTTCCTGACTTATCGATACTTACGAACGATCCCGTGGCTCATGACCTGGCTTGGCTAGATGTCCCTACCAAGCTTACTTCGAACATACCTAAGTTCAAAGGCAAACCGGGAGAGGATCCGAGCAAACACGTTACCACATTTCACCTTTGGTGCTCTTCAAATTCTTTACATCAGGACTCAGTCCGCTTGCGACTATTTCAACGCACCCTCACGGAGCCTGTTGCGAAATGGTATATAGAGTTACCAAAGGGAGATTTTACCTTATTCGACGATCTTGCGATGACTTTTCTTAATCACTTCCAGCTACCAGTGCGCTATAACATTGGTACTGAACTCTTGTCGACATTTCGGCAAGATAAATCCACCCATATTTCTAATCATATTCAGGAGTGGCATAGATGGAAGAGATTAATTAAATATTTTATACCGCCAGAGTTCCTTCTCGAGTGGTTCCTCAAATCATTATTTCCATATATTGCGAAGGATGTTTCTACATCCGGAGTGCACAATGAGGAACAAGCAATCTTTAGGGCGCAGGAACTGGACTTGATTTATGCTCAGTCCGGTTTGTTGTATGAGATTATTCCCAATGCTCCTCATTCTAGTTTCGATCCCAAGGTCAAAACTGGACCACATGTCGATGGCATTGTGGGTTGTGCAAGTGTGAAACCTATAGATTCGGTTGCAAAACAAGTTAGTCAATTGTTTCTCAACTAGTCTGCTTCGGGAAAAGCTATGGCTTCGTCTCAACCCACCCAAATGGCGAATGTACTTTCTGTGCAATCGTCAGACCAAAAGGGTAACCAGCAACCCGGACGGAATAGAAAAAAGGGTAAGAATAATAATCGAAAGGGTGGGAATAGGAATGAGATTGCTACCAATAATGACAAGAACGGTCAGAATGCTGGTGGGGACAAGCAAGCGAAACATAAGGTTAAGTTCCCTTGCAAGCTATGTAAGGATGATCACATCACTTACTTGTGCCCCCGAATTGATGAAGCTTCGAGACTCTTAGTACAAGGCCCAACTGTGCTAACGAACCCTTTACCGCATAACCAGAATATGAACTCAAAATCCCAGGAGCAATCTAGTGAGAATGATCCACCAGAGACTAGTGCTCGTGGGTGCATTAAGATGGTACGTGCTGCCAAGGTTGTGACTCGTGCGAAAGATTATGGATCGTCACAACCCAACCCAGGCAAAGAACCTGATCCACTAGGAACCCCTTTGCGCATTGAGAAACCTGCAGATAAACCTGAGGCTGCACCTTGCATTCCTAAGGGGGAACTTAAGTGCTTGGGGCATAATCCAAATGCCTGAGCCGCCCAGAATTATTCAGTTGTCGAGGATTTGGGCCATACTTCTTGTGCAATGTCTGCATTGGAAGTGCTTCAAAGTTGTCCTTCGCAAAGGAAGGCTTTGCTTTCTACTCTTGGTGTGAACGATGATGATTCTTCCTCAGTGATCAAATTTGAAACCGCAGGTCATCAGCCTCGCTTTCCCTACTATGTGTCGCTTTTGGTACACGTAGAATGTCTTAATATGATCATTAAGTGCACTATGATTGACGAGGGCGCTACTGCATCTGTGATGTCTTTGTCCTGTTGGAAGGGTCTTGGTTCTCCTGAGTTGTCGAAATCAGCGACTATGTTAACTGATTTTGATGGGAGATCTTTTAGGTCGCACGGCATCATTCCGTCCCTTAAAGTCCATTTGGGGGGGAATACCATTGCGATAGAGGTTGAGGTGGTTGATGCGCCCCTCGACTACAATCTCTTGCTGGGTCGGAACTGGATGTATAGTATGCAAGCCGTTGCTTCTTCCTTGTTCAGCGTTGTATGCTTTCCACATAACGGGAAGATTGTAACGATTGATCAAATGACATTCAAGAATTCCCCTATTACTGCATCTTCGGGAGCTTCAGTCCTGGTCGTTGAACACTCTCAGTCGGCAACTGGGAGTGTGGGTGTAGGCATGTATCCATCCCTCATGGGAAGCTTTAGTTGTCCTGCGCCGGTCCTCATGATAGGATCTTGTTCCGATAAGGATTCGACTTCGATGACCTCAGTGTCTTTTCGCACAACTCATATGGAAGATCCTTGGATTCTTCCTACACTGAGTATTACGAGTGAGCCTGTCGAGACCAACGTGTCACTTCCTGCAACCATGATAGCTTATCAAGCCAATCTTAAGAATGTTGCAGAGCCTTGTTCTTCCTCTTCACGGAAGGAAGAGGAAGACCCCTATGTACTACCGGCATGGGTAGTACAGTATTCTCATGCCCATGACTGCCTGGATATGGTTTTCCCTTTAGATGAAGCAATCATCAAGGCTATGTCGGGTGTTGAGCCGCCATGGGAGGAACTCAATCATAGATCATATTTCCTTCCACCGCTTGACCGTTTGGAGCATGAGGATTATAGGGAGATTATTATTCAGAGATTTGGTAGTCCCATGATTCCATTAAGCTCTCCTGGTCAGATGGCTGATGGGAACATGGAGAACATATCTTCCATGATTTCTATCAACATCTCTCGAAATCCTGGCACCATTGAGAATGTCTATATTGGGGCGAAATGTTCCCATGCTGAGATTCTCGAATATACCGAGCTATTCAAGGAATTCCGTGATATTTTTGTTTGGTCTTATGATGAGATGCCAGGTATCGAACCTCGGATTGTCAAACATGAGATTAAGACTTACCCAAACGCTAAACCTGTTCGACAACGTTTATGCGCCGTGAATCCTAGGAAAGCACCCGCCATTAAGGCAGAGATAGAGAAGCTGTTGAAAGTCGGTTTCATCTATCATGTTCCCTTAATGGAGCGGGTTTCAAACCTCGTTCTGGTGGATAAGAAACAGGGAGTGATCTGAATATGCACTGATTTCTGTGATTTAAATCATTCCTGTCCTAAGGATAACTTCCCCACACCATTTATAGATCAGATTTTGGATGAGTGTGCGGGTAGCGAGGTGTCCTTCTTTATGGACGGATTTTCCAGGTATAATCAGATCCAGATTAAACCTGAGGACCAACACAAGACTGCATTTATTTGTCCTTGGGGAATTTTTGCATATCGGAAGATGTCTTTCAGCCTTAAAAACGCCGGAGCTACATTTCAGCGGGCGATGACCTTGATTTTCCACGATCTCAAGTCTATTATTGAAGTATTTTTGGATGACCTCGCTGCTCATTCTCGTATGAGAATACGTCATTCATATCACTTGAGATTGGTCTTCGAAATATGCTGGCACTATTCGGTTCGATTAAATCCTCATAAGTGCATCTTTTGCGTGAAGTCAGGTCATTTACTAGGATTCATCATTTCAAAGGAGGGCATCAGAGTCGATCCCTTAAAGGTTGAGGCAATACTTCAGTTGTCTCCCCCGAAGAACATTCGTCATATTCAGTGTTTGCAAGGTATGGCAAAGTTCTTACGAATATTTGTGGTCAACTTTGCCAATTTGACTAGAGGCTTCATGCGTCTCTTGAAGAAGGATACTCCCTTTGAATGGGATGAGTGAGCCTAGGAGTCCTTCGATGCACTTAAGCGAGCCCTAGCATCGGCCCCGGTGATTAGTCTTGCGGATTATAGCTGTGATTTCCTATTATATGTGGCCGTGTCTTTAGAGATGATTGGTACGGTATTGGTTCAGGAGGATGGGGAGATCCAGGAGCATGTCATATATTATCTGAGCTGAAACCTTATTAACGCAGAGATTCGTTGTTCTCATGTCGAGACGCTTGCTTTAGCGACCGTACATGCGGTTCAGCATTTGAGACATTATATTCTCCTTCGACAGACCTCGGTTGTGGCCCATGTCAATCCGTTTCAGTTCGTCCTCACACGAAGGATGATTGGGGGAAAGTATAATAAATGGATTGTCATTCTGCAAGAGTTCGATCTTGAATTTGTTTCGGCAAAGTCAAAGAAGTCGTTAATTTTTGCAGAGCTTATATCGGATTTCCCGAGCGAGGCTGAGGAGTTGGTTTGTGAAGATACATTTGTCGATGAACACATCTTCTTAATCTCAATGTCTGACCCATGGTATGGAGATATCATAGTATATCTGCAAACACAGAGGACCCCTACTCACCTCTCACGAGATGAACGACGACGATTACGTCACGTCTCTAAGAACTACCTTATAGTGGACAATACTTTGTACCACCGTGGGGTAGGTTCCATTTTACGACGTTGTTTAACTCATGAGGAGGCTGAGGTTGTGCTGAATGATTTCCACGGAGGGAAGTGTGGTGGTCATTTATCTAGGATTTCTATAGCTCAAAATATTTTGAGAGCGGGTTATTTCTGGCTATCAATCTTTAAATATTGTGTTGATGTGGTCAAGAGGTGCCACCCTTGCCAGGTGTTCACACAAAATATGCGCTCGAAGCCTGCCCCGTTACATCCCATTGTCACCGCCGGTCCCTTCACCAAGTGGGGGCTCAATTTTATGGATTGCAATCCAGCTTCAGCTGGGGAGCACCATCATATTATAGTGGCTATGGATTATTTCATGAAATGGGCTAAGGTAATGCCTACAGTAAAATCCAACGGTGAGACAGTCGTTCACTTCGTATTCAACCAAATCATTACTCGGTTTGGGATTCAGAAAGAGATTGTCACTAACCATGGCTCACACTTTCAGAACCGTATGATGGAAGAGTTGGCATCCAAGTTAGGGTATAAGCAAGAGCACTCCTCTTCTTACTACCCCCAAGTGACTGGACAGGTTGAAGCAGTGAATAAATCACTTAAGTCCATTCTCCAATGAACCATTGCACAGAGCAAGACGAATTTGCATATTATGTTATACCCTGCTTTGTGGGTATATCGAACCACAGTTAAGACTGCCACCGGTTTTTCTCCATATCAGCTTGTGCATGGAGTGGAGTTGATATTGCCAGTTGAATGTGAGATTCCTTCGTTGAAGCTAGCTGTGGAACTCTTACCAGACACTTCACCTTTGGAGGAGCGTTTGGTTCACCTCGAGTAACTTGATGAGAAACGTCGAGATGCCTTGGTGGCTCTAGAGGTTAATAAGCGTCGCGTTAAGGTCCAATATGACAAGTCTATCTGACCAAGAGTGTTTAGTGAAGGAGACTTGGTCCTTTTGTGGGATCAATCGAAAGAACCCTTGGGGGCAGGGAAATTTAATCCTATGTGGCATGGTCCTTACGTGGTCAAGCGTGTCTTAGAGAAGGGTGCCTATGAGTTAGTCGATTACGAAGGAACAACTTTGGCAGAGCCTAGAAATGGGCTCTATCTCAAAAGATACTACGCATGATCTTTAGCCAAGGCTGCTTGTTGTATATTATTGTACAACTTTGCCTAGTTAGGTCTTTTTCTTATCATGATCGGGTTTGTGATTAGTTTCCGTTTCTTTTGGCAGATGTCAATGGAATCTTCCACCTACATAGGATTCACGGATGGTGCAAGCCGTCACACTCAGCACTCAGCCTCTGCTGCTTGGGTGATGTATACTCCTATGGGTCAGGTACTGTCTTCAGGAGGTGTATGTCTACGGCCATCTTCCAACAATGTTCTTGAATATAGTGTCATTATCGAGCTTCTATGGGATGCCATTTCACATGGTGTTCTATCTCTTGAGGTACGTCTTGATTCGGATTTAGTAGTGTCACAACTCAATGGTTTGTACTATGTTATAGATCCGACGTTATTGAGAAGATTCTTACGTGTGAGATTGTTAGAATGGCAATTTGACAGTATCACATATATACACATTCCAAGAAATGACAATCAAATTGCTGACTCATATGCTAACTACATGTTAGATTGGCATTTGTTTCATTCATAATAAATTAATCACAAACATTTTTACACATGTAAATAAATAAACCGATCACCATAAAACCTTTTATATATATCAAAAAAGTGGTAATACATAGTGTCATATACAAAAGTGGAGTTTTCAAAGCTTCCATCATATAATAAATGGTCGTACAAAACATATACACTCCTAGGTATCTAATCCTGTGGAGGGGGAGGGTTGTGATCATGATACGTCACTACGGCTCTAGCTAGCCGCCGGAATAAACGCACCCATGCGCGTGGCATGCCCACCACCTGTCGCTACATGGCCTTAGGCAAGTCCTCGACTTGCGCCATGGGAACCCTATGAGTTAGTCACACAAAGTTGGTATGAATTCTCTGGAGCATTCGCTCTGCATCCACACCTGTGATGTCATCCCCTCTTCCCCTCCATCTATGACGTGGGAAGCCCTCTGGTCACCGTGGTCCCACATCTACACATGAATGGTAGATGTCACCATGTGTTGTCACGCAAAAACATGTCTTTTTGATTCCACATAATCAAGAAAATACAAAAAAAAAATTAAATAACTCAAAAACCTTTGAAAAAGAGTGAGAGTTGAGATTCAGTACCTATCTCTCCATATGTCGATCCTGGTGGCAATGGCATGTCCGGATCCCCCCGGAAATCTATCCCTCCATAGGGGTAGTCATCTATGGCAACAATCTGTCGTCGCCACCATGGAAAGAAGTCAGCTAGATATGGGTTGGCCACCCTACCACCCCCCAGTCTGCGCATAGCATCTGCCCAATGTCATTGGGCCGGATCTCAAACCCCGTGGAGAGGAACGTCCACTCTAGGGCTCAATCCTGGAACACGCTTGAAGAAAAACGTGCTCAATATGCTGTTGAACCCGAAGTTCCATATCCTTCCTACCTTACACTCACTGAGCTGGTGTTTCATGTTGCTCAGTAGTGTAGTACTCCAGTCGTATATGGTCAGTCTCATACACTCCACCGCATAGAACATCAGTGGCTGCGAGGCCTGATGGAGTGAGGCTAAGCCTGCTATCCTACCCAGCGTCAGTAGTATGGCCTTTAGGCCCAGCACCTGTATAGCATTGCTGGGGACTTGACTTCCCACCTTCTCAGTATCTAGGTAGCAGTACATAGCTATGTACTCATCGATAGTAAGCCCACCGCCTGGCCCACCTCGGGAATGAAGGTTCACCACCTCCCCTCGTCTAGATAGACCTATGATAAAGTATATGTCTTCCACCTCTATGGTGAGAGACATCACATCTATCCTGAAGGACTCTAAGTATGGATCCCAATAGTCTACCAGCATCTCTAGCAGTCTTGGTTTGGCCCTTAAACCACCAAGGCACCAAAACTTGTAGAGTCCGCATGATCGAAGAGCTTGTTGAGCCATCACGTCAGCCCTTACAGCTTCCTCTACTTCACCATGCTTGCGCTCTCTCCATTCTAGCACCATACTGCAAGATAAATTGTCATATTGCTCATTAGATTCTTATAAATTTACTTGCGCGGCATCATAAGTGACTGTTTTGCAAACAGCCGCGTATGTACGCGGGTTCTGGCCTCTTTTCCGCGTATAGCCAGACCTATACGTAGAAAAATCTTCGATATTCATGTCGGCCGCAGCGCTCATGTAGAGATGGCCTAAACTACCTCATTTCACCATGAAAATCAACAAAAATTATATTGAAATGCATGAGGAGAGCATGAGTAACTACCTGGAAGAAACGGTTGTGAATTTCGTCGGCTAGATCTCCTGGAATTTGTAGTTGAAAATCAGAGCTCTAATGGGTAAAAGTTTCAAATGATTTATGTTTTTTACTATTTATAGAAAAAATTTCAATTATTTGAAAATTTTTACCCCCTTTCCTATAGTTTTGACAGTTTCTAACCATTTTGGACCGTTTCTGACATAATTTGTGATGTAGAAGACCATTTTCAGTGTCGTTTCAGCCATTGGATTGACCCATTCATACTGATCTCAAGTATAACATCTACACTGGCATATAGGTTAGGTTGACCACCATTTGCATTTTGCATGACCGTATGACCATGTCACCATGACCTTAGGTACGAACCCACTCTATTATGTCACGAAACCTTCTTGCTGCTTTAGAAGTGGCATGATGTGAGTGGTAGAGCTTCACCTTACATGGGTACCCTAGTTAGCGCCTTATTTGCATTTGGTGCCCATGCCGACATTTTCTCTGTTAGGGTGTGGGAGTCCGTTGTATAGTACTGCCATGACATTTCGCAAGAGCCTCATACTCCTCTTGATATTATGCTGGCATGTTTCCCTCCGGACTCCCCTTACGTCAAGTTGTGAATGCATTATCATGAGCTTTTCCTGCCTTATTGAGCTTTATGTCGGCTCCCCTGACATTGCGTTTCATCCATATAGCCTGAGCCTGTCTCATGCCTAGCCATGCACAGCCATTTTTTCCTTCGCAGCTTGATTCCCTTTTTACCGGGAGGGGATTTTCCCCCGAGTGTCGATATCCTACACATGTATCCTTACATTGAGCATAGGTATGTTCCACTGCTTGGAACTAGTTTGTTTTCCCTGATGACACTTGTCTCCTCCTAGTTTGTAACTATAAAGATAGTTTATTCTTTTTTCAAGCTTTTCAAATAACTGAAAAAGTCCAAAAAAAATCAAAAAACCAAAAATCCAGACAAGGAAAGATGTTATCTTTGGCAGCTGTCAAGTCGTGTTGCCTTCGAACAGAGCACTGTATATCACATCCATCGATTGGGTTATAGTTTGACTTAGGAGTTGTACTCGTTTATCTGAGTTTATCTCCACTGACTGGTTAAGCTTCCAGTCCCTATGGAGCCTCTGTTGATGCCTCTTGTGTCACAGAGATGTCCCAGTTTGTATATCGAGTCTATTTTTCCTTCATTCAGTCACCATACGTCGTTATGCTCTTGTTCGAAGGAAGTTGAAACCTATGTCGGCCATTCCTCAGTTATCTTGACTTTGCATGTCGGCCATTCCCGATACAGTTACTGGTTCATGCACCTTATGATCGAGTCCTTCCACATTAGACAGCTTTGCTGAGTACCTCGTGTTGGATGATAGGGGATGCCTTAATGCCCTCCTTCCAGCGGATTTCATCCCATCGACTTTAGATCATTTATTCTGGGATTGGAATCTAGAGTCCTTTTGAGTTCCTTGAGACTTGTAGTCATCAGTGGCAGGTTCTCTCGCCATCGACAGTTTCTTGGGAATACATCAATGTCCCCCGATCGATGGATTCTCTCAAGTGTTCGACCTCAACACATCTATTCACACTTGTTAGTTTGCACTCTAGTACCTTGATTCACATTTTCATTATCGGTGGGTAATCTCGCGTCTGTTAACGGTATATATCAATGACTGGTAATCAAACGATGGACTACTATGTTCGACCTCGACACCTCTATTCACATAGTAGGACATGTACTCGTAGTAGTTTGTGTAGAAGACCTTCCAGACTGGTGTCATATCTTATATGCTACCTCCTTGATCGTGCCAGTGTTCATGAGATTTTAGCTCTCGTGACTTCATTCCAGTGTATCTCAGATATGTCCAGCCACTATGGAGATCTTGATCTATTGTATATCTTCAGCCATTTTGGAGATCATGGTCCTTTGTATATCTTCATCATGGAGATTCTGATCTATGTATATTGTACGTGGCGATGACCACATATGTGATATCATGTATTATGCCTATTCATGGCCATTGTACTCTTATGTATCCGGGACTGCTATATGTACTTGCAGTTATATGCAGAGTTGTATCATTGTACTATGCTGATTGGGTGGCTGGTCTTCCATTTGGGATCCTTTATCACTCCACTTATGGGATGGACTTATAATGTATTTCAGCGATCGTATGACCCCTCTGACCTCACACATTAGGGGGCATATGTTATAGCGGATTTCACCACTCCAGGTGAATCACACTTTGTATGGCCTTCCCCTGTCCCGCTGCAGACTCTTTAGACCCCATGGACCATCTTTTATCCTTTGATGTTTCCTTGATCATCCCTAAAACTATATGAAAAATGATATACGCGGATTTTTATCTGATAACCACGTACATACGCGGGTTTGACCCATATAACTGCAATGATCGGGATGTGTGCATAATCCAAATCCTTTTGAAGTTTTCCTTGACATGGATCCAACTCATTCGACTCCTGGCCTTCCATATGCCTTGAGATCGCTCGGATTCGACCCTTCATTATCCCTTGTGAAGCTATATAAGGAACCCCTTGGTACATTGAAGGCATATAGAGAGATTGAAAGCAAAGAAACTATAATCCATTGTTGTCGGAATTTATACTTGAGTCTGCATCCCTTTGTCCCTTTGGAGCACTTTTGTGTTCTTCCCAAGCTTGCCTTTTTCTAGTGAGCTTGCTATTGCGAGATGGAGGATTGAGGTGGTGGAGGCCCAAGTGGGGGATTCAGTTTCTCCGGTCTGCAAACGTGCCGTCAAAGGTTGTATCTATCATGTAATCTCTGATTTATATTAATAAGAACTATCTTTTCCTGTCCAATGATGTGTATTTGATTGAATATTGTATCCATTGGAATATGTCAAATTCTTTTACATTATTGATTATATATGCTAGAATAGATCTAACACCATGATATATAGTATGCTTATATTGTTTACTTGTTGTTGAGGAAGTATTATATCAATTCAAGATGAAGATTGGAAAGCTCAACGGGGATCTACTTCAACCGTCCGGAATAAGGTATGACGTCCGATCCTTTAGTGTTAGACATTTTATTTCTATTGAATATTGGGAAAGATTGATTTCTGGAGTCAAAGCTGTCTATTGTGGTACCCCAAACCATGGGAATTTCTCTCTGTAATAACTAGAAGAAGAAAGATTCATTGCAAGTTTCTAGCAGCAAGTGCAGAAAGCTAGAGAAAAAGCATGGCATGATAGACACATTAAGAAGAAGCATTTCCAGAATGGTGATCTTGTGCTCTTGTATGACAGTAAATTCATGAAGTTCTCAGGCAAGTTCAAGACACATTGGAAAGGACCATACATAGTTCAGAAAGTTACCGATGGTGGCGCAGTTCAGTTAGCTAAATTGAATGGAGAAATTTTGCCATCCATGGTGAATGGGAGTAGATTAAAGAAGTACAGGGACAAGCCCGTACCCCCCTGATCAGAAGTAATAGCAAGAAGAAGAGTCTAAGTACCAAGAACAGTTGAAATTGGGTACTAGACTATAATGAAGCTGTTCTCAAAGAAGATTTGGTAGATTGTTGGAAGTGTCGAAGGTGGTGGAAGAAATTCTGTCGTGGGTCAAAGTTCGAAGTTCTGTTGAATCTTGTGTCAGGATGGGTCGAAGGTCAATATTGTGTCAAAGGTCCTTGTTGTGGAGAAGCTGAAGTTAGTGGTTGTGCCGAAGATGAAAGGTGTGTCGAAGCTTAAAATGCGACCGTTGGAAAAAATCAGATTTGATGGCGCCGGTACGTTAACTGCATTAACTACCTATAATGATGAGATTTTGGGAAATCTAGTGCCATTTGGACAAGATCTACAGCTGCTCTGTCAGATTTGGTGTCTTTAATGCACAGTTATGGAATATTTGGCTGTTGGATTCTATGAGAAGACACCCAGACCTGCGAATTTCACATTACGCATTTTTCTTGAGTTGAGTCCATGTCAGCTGATCGCGAAGTCCAGGAATTGTTGAGCAAATTCAGAGATAGGGGTCTACAGAACCTTATGATCAATCCACCTACATCTACACCTTGCAAAGAAAATCCTCCCAGAAAAGCAGCAGAGTGTCCTGGGATGGGACACTGGTGAGTCTTAGGGGCCTGTTGGGGCGCAGACCTTGAATGTCCTTAATTTTGGAAACTCCGTGGTTTTGGTGCAAAGCTTGTAAGCGAAGTTGCGGTCCAAAATAGTCTTAGGGGTTTCGGGATTGGGTCGAAGCCCCTCTTTTTGTAAATAAACCATGGTTTAAGCCCATGGTTTTTAATCCCATGGTTTAAGCTCATGGTATTGTAATAGTGCACTTGTATAAATAGGCACTTATGTAAAGGAGAAAAGATCTTTTTTCGAAGGTTTTTGTATGATGATAGTTTCATGAGAAGAAGCTAAGGCCTATTTTTAGGTTTAAGGTTAAGTCCCAGCTGAGTGCACAAAGGGTTTTGGAAGGTTAAGTCCCAGCTAAGTGCATGGACGACCTCTGCAACTGAGTGCGCAGAGGGTTTTAGAAGAAAGGATCTGCAGCTTAGTGCGTAGTTTTGGGTTGTTGAGAATATCTGTAGCTGAGTGCGCAGAGATCTGCAGCTTAGTGCACAGATCAAAATGCTGTTTTTTGTAAAGAGTTGAATATAAACGCAGTTCTATGGACGTAGCCCCTACACTGGGGGTGAACCACATATATATTGTGTTGTGGTGGTTCCTTTTTGTTTTGTGCTGTTATGTTTTATGCATTTGATAAGTAGATGAATGATAAAGTAAGATAAACTGTTAAGTATTAACTTCGCTGTGAATTCCCAGTTAAGGGTTAAGAAAGTAACTGTCTTTTTATCTAAACTACGAAGCTATTTAAGTGAATGTTGAAGCTCTGTATTGTATAAATATTCTTTGTTAAGGCTAAAGGTACAGTAATATCCCTCTTTTGCCTGCAGAAACCTGATTCTGCAGCACCCCATAGCTGTTTCGAGTGAGACTGCAACCTATTCACAGGTTGTTGCCGAAAGGGCCAACACTGTGGGTCTCTTTATTGGTTGGTAAATAAAAGTATAAGAACCCGGGTCTGCCCTAAGCGCCAACACCCAACGGCGTCGAGCAGATGTGATGGGCATACTAGGGGGTGGTAGGGTGGCCAACCCCTATCTTGTTGAGGTCTTTCTGTGGTGGCAATGATAGATAGTTGCCATCAATGACTACCCCTATGCAGGGATAGATTTTTGAGGGGACCCAGACATGCCACTACCACCAGGATCGGCATATGGCGATATAGGTAACGAATCTCGACCCTCTCTTTTTTAAATTTTTTGAGTTATTTAATTTTTTTGTGATTTTTTTATTATATGGAATCAAAAGACAAATTTTTGCGTGACAATACATAGTGACATCTAACATTTGTGTGGAGATGTGGGACCATGGCGGCCGGAAGGCTTTCCTCGTCACAGATGAAGGGGAAGAGGAGATGATATCATGGGTGTGGATGCGGAGCGGACGCTCCAGAGCATTCATACCAATTTTGTGAGGTTGACACACAGGGTTCCCATGGTGCAAGTCAAGGACTTGCCTGAGGCTATGCAGTGCCAGGTGGTGGGTGTACCACGCACATGGGTGCGATTATTTCAATGGCTAGCTAGAGATGTAGTGACCTTCCATGATCACAACCCTCCTCCTCCACAGGATTAGATACCTGGGAGTCTATACATTTTGTATTACCATGTATTATATGTTGGTGGCTCGAGAGCCCCAATTTTGTATCATGACACTATGTATTAACACATTTTTGGATGTTTATATATAAAAAGTTTTATGGTGATCGGTTTATTTATTTACATGTGTAAAAATTGTGTTTGTGATGAATTTACTGTGTATGAAACAAATGCCAATCTAACACGTAGTTAGCATATGAGTCAGAAACTTGATTATTAATTCTTGGAATGTGTATGTATGTTATATTGTCAAATTGCCATTCTAATAATCTCACACGTAAGAATATTCTCAATAACGTCAGATCTCTAACATGGTAAAAACCATCAAGCTATGACACTACTAACTCCGAATCAAGACGTACCTCAAGAGAGAGAACGCCATGTGAAATGGCATCCTGTAGAAGCTCAATAACAGCACTATATTCAGCAACATTGTTGGAATATGGCCGCAGACATACACCTCCTGAAGATAGTACCTGACCCATAGGAGTATAAATCACCCAAGCAGCAGAGGCTGAGTGTTGAGTGTGACAGCTTGCACCATCCATGAATCCTATGTAGGTGGAAGATTCCATTGATATATGCCAAAACAAACGGAAACTAATCACAAACCTAATCACGATAAGAAAAAGACCTAACTATGCAAAACTGTACACTAATATACAATAAGCAGCCTTGGCTGAAAATCATGCATAGTACTTCTTGAGATAGAGCCCATTTCTAGGCTTCGCCAAGGCCATTCCCTCGTAATCCACTAACTCATAAGCACCCTTCTCTAACACATGTTTGACCACGTAAGGACCCTGCCACATAGGATTAAATTTTCCTAACCCCAAGGGTTCTTTCGGTTGATCCCACAAAAGGACCAAGTCTCCCTCACTAAACCTCCTTGGACGGACATACCTATCGTACTGGACCTTTATGCGACGTTTATTGACTTCTAGAGCCACCAAGGCATTCCAACATTGCTCATCAAGTTTCTCAAGGTGGACCAAATGCTCCTCCAATGGTGAAGTGTCTGGTAAGAGTTATACAACTAGCTTCAAAGAAGGAATCTCGCATTCAATCGACAATATCGACTCCACTCCATGTACAAGTTGATATGGAGAAAAACCGGTGGCAATCTTAATAGTGGTTCTATATGCCCACAAAGCAGGATATAACATGACGTGCCAATTATTCTTGCTTTGCACAATGGATCATTGGAGAATGGATTTGAGTGATTTATTCACTGCTTCTACCTGTCCATTCGCTTGAGGGTAGTAAGAGGAGGAATGCTCTTTCTTGTACCCTAACTTTGATGCCAACTCTTCCATCATACGGTTTTGAAAGTGCGAGACATGGTCAGTGACAAGCTCTTTTGGAATCCTGAACCGAGTAATAATTTGGTTGAATACAAAGTGGGCAGATGTCTCACCGTTGGATTTAACTGTAGGCATAGCCTCAGCCCATTTCGTGAAGTAATCAACAGCCACTATAATATGATGGTGCCCCCCAGCTGAAGCTAGGTTTTAATCCATAAAATTGAGCCCCCACTTAGTGAAGGGATTGGCGGTTATAATGGGATGTAACGGGGCATGTTTCGAGTGCATATTACATGTGAACACCTGGCAAGGGTGGCACCTCTTGACCACATCAACACAATCCTTAAAGATCGACGGCTAGAAATAACCCGCTCTTAAGATATTTTGAGCTGTAGAAATCCCAAATAAATGACCACCACATGCCCCTCCATGGCAATCATTTAGCACTACCTCAGCCTCTTCATGAGTTAAACAAAGTCATAAAATGGAATCTACCCCACAGCGGTACAAATTGTTATCCACTATAAGGTAGTTCTTAGAGACGTGATGTAATCGTCGCCGTTCATCTCGTGAGAGGTGAGTAGGGGTCTTCAATGTTTGTAAATATATTATGATATCCCCATACCATGGGTCTAAAGTTGAGATTAAGAATATGTGTTCATCGACAAACGTATATTCACAAACCAACTCCTCGTCCTCGCTCGAGAAATACGATATAAGCTCTGCAAAAATTAAATACTTCTTCGATTTTGCCGAAACAAATTTGAGATTGAATTCTTGCAGAATGATAATCCATTTATTATATTTTCCCCCAACCATCCTTCGAGTGAGGACAAATTGAAACAGATTGACATGGGCTACAACCAAGGTCTGGTGAAGGAGAATATAATGTCTCAACCATTGAACCGCATGTATGGTAGCTAAAGCAAGCTTCTCGACATGAGAAAAATGAATCTCTGCATCAATGAGGTTCCGGCTTAAATAATATATGACATGCTCTTGGATATCCTCATCCTCTTGAACCAAAACCATACCAATCGTCTCCATGGACGCGGCCACATATAATAGAAAATAACGGCTATAGTCCGGGGGACTAATGACTGGGGCCGATGCTAGGGCTCACTTGAGTGCATCGAAGGACTCCTGGGCTCGCTCATCCCAATAAAAAGGGGGTGTCCTTCTTTAATAAACACATGAAGCCTCTAGTCAAATTGGAAAAGTTGACAACAAATCTTCATAAGAAGTTTGCCATGCCTTGCAAACATTGAAGATGACAAATATTCTTCGGGGGAGACAACTGAAGTATTGCCTCAACCTTCAAAGGGTCAAATCTTATACCCTCTTTAGAAACGTTGAATCCTAACAAATGACCTAACTTCACACAAAAGATGCACTTGTGAGGATTTAATCTAACCAAATAATGCAGGCATATTTCGAATACTAATCTCAATTGATAGGGATGACGCATTCTCATACGAGAATGAGCAGCAAGGTCATCCAAAAATACTTCGATGATTGACTTGAGATCATGGAAGATCAAGGTCATTTCCCGCTAAAATGTAGCTCCAACGTTTTTAAGGCTGAAAGGCATTTTGCGATATGCAAAAGTTCCCCAAGGACAAATAAATGCAGTCTTATGTTGGTCCTTAGGCTTAATCTGTATCTGATTATATTCGGAAAAGTTGTCCATAAAGGAAAAAACCTCTCTACCCGCACACTCATCCAAAATCTTATCAATAAATGGTGTGGGGAAATTATCCTTAGGACAGGCATGATTTAAATTGCGGAAATCATTACATATGCGGATTTCTCCCTGCTTCTTATCCACCGGAATGGGGTTTGAAACCCACTCCATCAAGGGAATGGGATAGATGAAATCGGATTTTAAGAGCTTCTCTATCTCTGCCTTAATCACGGGCGCTTTCCTAGGATTCACCGCCCGCAAGCGTTGTTGAACAGGCTTAACGTTGGGGTAATTCTTAATCTTGTGCTCGACAATACGAGGGTTGATACCTGGCATTTAGTCATAAGACCAAGAAAAAATATCACAGAATTCTTTAAATAGCTCAGTGTATTCTAGAATCTCAGCATGGGAACATTCCACCCCAATATAGACATTCTCTATTCTGCCAGGATCATGAGAGATGTTGATAGGAATCGTTGAATATATGTTAGCCATGTTTCCATCAGCCATATGACCAGGAGAGCTTAATGGAACCATAGAACTACCAACTCTCTCACTAAGAACTGCCCTTAAATCCTCACGCTCCAAGCGGTCAAGCTCGGGTCGAAAAGTACGATCTATGATGGAGTTCCTCCCATGGTGGCTCAACTCCCGACATAGCCTCAATAATCGCTTCATCTGAAGGGAAAACTGTATCAAGGTAGTCGTGGGCATGAGAAGACTGTACTACCCATGCAAGCAACACATAAGGGTCCTCCTCCTCCATCCGCGAAGAGGAAGGACTAGGCTCTGCAACACACTTGAGATTAGCTTGATAAGCTATCATAGTTGTAGGCAACGGCACATCCGCCATGATGGGCTCACTCGGAGTTCTCGGTGTAGGAAGAATCCAAGGATCTTCCATATGAATCGTGCAAAAAGAAACTGATCTCATAGATGCCGAAGCCTCATCGGAACTAGATCCTATCATAAGGATCAGTGCAGGACAACTAAAGCTTCCCATGAGGGATGGATACATGCCTACACCCACACTCCCAGTTGCCGGCTAAGAGTGTTCAATGATTGGGATCAAAGCTCCCGAAGATGCAGTAACAGATGGATTCTTGAATGTCGTTTGATCAATCGTTACGATCTTCCCATTATGTGGAAAGCATACAACGCGGAACAGGGAAGAAGAAACGGCTTGCATACTGTACATCCAATTCCTACCCAGTAAGAGATTGTATTCAAGGGGCGCATCAACCACCTAGACCTCTATCGCAATGGTCTTCCCTCCCAAATGGACTTTAAGGGAAGGAAGGATGCCGTGTGGCCTAAATGATCTCCCATCGAACGTAGTTAACATGGTCACTGATTTAGACAGCTCATGGGAACCCAGACCCTTCCAACATGATAAAGACATCACCGAAGTGGCAACGCCTTCGTCAATCATAGTGCGCTTGATGGTCATATTAAGACATTCTACATGAATCAAAAGAGACACATAGTAAGGAAAGCAAGGCTGAATTCCTACGGTTTCAAATTTAATCACAGAGGAAGAATCATCATCATTCATACCAAGGGTAGAAATAAATGCCTTCCTTTGCGAAGGACAACTCTGAAGCACTTCCAATGTAGACATTGCACAAGGAGTATGGCCCAAATCCTCGACAACTGAATAGTTCTGGGTGGCTTGGGAATTTGGATTGTGCCCCGGATGCTTAAGGACTCCCTTAGGAATGCAAGGTGTAGTTTCAAGTTTATCCATAGGTTTCTGAATACGCAAATGGGACCCTGGTGGATCAGGCTCTTTGCCTAGGATGGGTTGTGACGAACCATAATCTTTCGCTCATGTCAAAACTTTTGCAGCACGTACCATGTTAATGCAACCACGACCACTACCCTCCGGTGGATCTTGATCACCACCAGACTGATCATGGGACCTAGAGTTCATATTTTGAGGTAAAGGGTTTGTTAGCACAGCTAGGCCCTGTGCCAAGAACCTAGAGGCTTCATCGATACGAGGGCACAAGTAAGTGAGGTGATCGTCCTTACATAACTTGCAAGGGAACTTAACCTTACGTTTAGCTTGCTTGTCCCCCTAGCATTCCGGCTGTTTTTGTCATTACTATTAGCATTATCATTCTTATTCCCACCCTTACAATTATTCTTACCCTTTTTTATATTCCGTCCAGGCTGTTGGTGACCCTTCTAGTCCGATGATTGTACTGAAAGTACACTCGCCATTTGGGTGGGTTGAGATGAAGTTGTAGCTTGTCCCAAAGCATATTGGTTGATTGACAATTGACTAACTTGTTTTACAACTGAATCTATAGGTTTCGCACTTGCACAACCAACAATGCCATCGGCATGTGGTCCAGGTTTGACTTTGGGATCGAAACTAGAACGTGGAGCGTTGGGAATAATATCATATAACAAACCAGACTGAGCATAAATCAAGTCCAGTTTTTGCGTCCTAAAAATCACTTGTTCCTCATTCTACACTCCGGATGTAGAAACATCCTTCGCTATATATGGTAATAATGACTTGAGGAACCATTCGAGGAGGAACTTTGGCATTAACCTCTTCTGTCTACCCCACTCTTGAATGTGATTAGAGATATGTGTGGCTTTATCTTGCTGAAATGTCGACAAGAGTTCAGTACCAACGTCATAATGCACTGGTAGCTGGAAGTGGTTAAGAAAAGTCATCGCAAGGTCATCGAACAAAGTGAAAGCTCCCCTAGGTAGCTCTATATACCATTTCGTGGTAGGCCCTTTAAGAGTGCGTTGAAATAGCCTTAAACGGATGGAGTCCTGATGTAAGGAATTCGAAGAGCACCATAGGTGAAATGTAGTAACGTGTTTGCTTGGATCCTCTCCTAGTTTGCCCTTGAAATTAGGTATGTTTGAGGGAAGCTTAGTAGGGACATCCATCCAAGCCGGGTCATGAGCTACAGGATCGTTCATTAGTCTCGACAGGTTAGGAAGATTCAGTGTCGCGAGGAAAGGGAGCCTAGGATGATGAGGTCGATGGACCGCTCCCTGATAGGTCTAATTCGTATAGGTCTGATTACCACCATGGCCCTGGGCATAGTGCCCTCCTCCTGTATGACCTGTATAGGGTGGCATGGAAGCACCATAGTGTAGTGGAACTTGACTAGTAGGAGCTACGAAGCCGTAATTAGGAGAGTAAGCAGGTTGTTGATACCGGCCCCCATAAGGTGAAGAACCTTATCCATACTACGTCCCATAATAGGGCCCATAAGTCATCACATGAGATGTCCCATGAGACACTCCATAAGTAGGAACATATGTTCTGGAAGTAGTAATATGCATTTCGAAAGTAGGAATGTGACCTCTAGGAGTATGAGCATGACCTCCCGAAACAATGGGTGGTACATGAAGCTGAGACACAACCGGTCTAGTAACTGCAGTACGGACATAAATCATATCAACGTTTCATCCCAAAGGACCACGTGATTAAGGTGGAGGGTGAACATTTGAAGAAGTAGGGACAGAGGATGGAGGGACCTGAGTAATAATGTACATACTATTCTCTATAGTCACTCATCTCGGGTCTAGTATCCTAATAGGATCACTAACCCTAGACCTAGGAGGAATATGTGATGTAACTTCCACCACCGGGATGGAAGGTACAATGTGACTAGTGCTCCCAAACCTCTCCGCATGGTAAGGAATGAGAGTGCCCCTAGGCATAGTGTTAGGCTTGAACTCAGATTTGACATTAAATTCCAAATCATGTGTGGGAAAACCAGACATACCATAACTACCATAGCTAGTGCTTGCAGGTTCAAAATGAGTCTCGGCATCCTCCGGCATTCCATATCAGTAATACATTAATGGGGAATCAACCCTAGAGTGAGTAGATCTATCATGAAATGTTCCTATCTTATAAATCACAGGACCTATCTCAGCCAATTCGGGTGAAGGATCGTAGGTAGGAGTAAACTCCCCATCGTCTACACGAATGGGAGAAGGTGGTTCAGGAATACCTTCCATATGGTCTCCCATGGTGTGTGAATCAATGTGCGAAAGAGTCCTCCTGGACTGTCTAGGTCTCTCTCCCAAAGGAGGAGGAGAAGTACAAGGTGGAAGTCTTGCTAAACAATGAGAATGGTGAGGAGCTACACCCGAATCCACAATGACTCAAAAAATTGAAAAGACTCTCTATCTACGCAAACCCTAGGCAAGCTATTGTGCACAGAGCAATCACTAATAAAATCTAAATCCAAATGCAAGCAATCAAGGGCAGGATAAGTGAGCTCCTGAATGAAGCAGGTATGTCTCGCCTAGGAGAGGCTTGAGACTCCCATACACAACAAGCGGAGGTACGTAACAAATTATTGTGGCCCTCAGCTTCAACGGGTAAAGCGACTGTGCTTTCCAACCCCAACCTAGATGGGACACCCGCAGAATAACCCCTGCAAAGTACCCCCTCGATATCCTAGGTAAGGCCACTAAGGTCACCTCAATATAATCAATGCTCAAGCGGACAGTCACAGGCGGGATTGACCGTATGGGCAGGGTAGCAAAGCCCGAAACTCTCGAAAGAGCCCCCAGATATGAATACAATCCTGGAAATATCTCCAGTGCTACTTACTTATGACTAGGGGTCATCCCAATCAATAACCGCTCACACTGCCTCATGCTTAAATCCCTTTTGAGAGGAGGATCTTGAGAAACACTGTTTATACCAAGGATTTCACACACTCACCTGGATAGACACATAGATGTTGTTGTTTAGTGGTCTTAGAGAATTTACTCACAATGAACTATTCCAAGACCCTAAAACCTAAGCTTGTTGGTGCACCCTAGAAAAGAAAAGAGTGTAGTTCATTTTAATTAAGCGTTGATTTTAATTGGATTTATTATTCAAAATAGGGATATGGCCATGAAACTAATGGTGTTATGACACAACATGAACTAAAATGCACACCTAACAATCAATGCAAATGCATTGTGTCCATGAAAACAGGGTATGCTACTACGTGAAATGCACATTTTTTCTTCAAATGATGAATGCAACCTTTCCTATATGAAATCCTAACTAATACTCCAAAGCAAATCTAGTGCAAGTACAATGCAAAATGCAAAATGCAAAATGCAATGCATGATGATAAGCAAATGTTTTTGGATTTTTTGAAATAAAGTGAGATACAAAAAGCAAAAGAATGATTCTACAACGCCTAGAATCTGCAAGCACACTCAAATAGCACTCAAGAAAATCACTAAGGTAAAATAAATCTAATGCACTAATCCCAAACAAAAAATCAAAAATGCCATGACAAGAACCTTCTTAAAAAAAAATAGCGCTAAAAAAGCGTCTCTGGTAAAAAACAGAGGTATAAACAGACTCAAGTAGTGCCAAAGGAGACTCAGCAATCATCAAAATTCACCCAAAAACCCTTTAACTTCCACTAAAAGGAAAAACTAAGGGCATATGTGACTGTTAACAATAAACCCACGTGTATACGCGACTGTGAGTTAAAAACTCGCATACAGGAAGAAAGGTGCATAAAATAAAGGCAGACACTCAAGCTGAGACAAACTTCACAAAATCAAACACTATTAGGAAAACATGCCCCCAAACCCAACATAGAAACAAGAGAGAAAGAGCAATTCAAAGTCATTGAATGCCAATAGAACAACCCCCAAAGGAAAACTACTAGGAACTCTTCAGCAGAGTCACCAATTCTGTTACGGAGAGAAATTCCTATGGCTTGGGGTACCACAACAGACAGCTTGACTCCAGAAATAAATCTTTTCCAATATGCAATAGAAATTATATGTCTAAAACTAAAGGATCAGACCTCGTACCTTATTCCAGACGGTTGAAGTAGATCCCCGTTGAGCTTTCCAACTTTAGCTTGAATTAATAAATTACTTCCTCAACAACAAGTAAACAATACAAGCATACTATATATCATGACGTTAGATCTATTCTAGCATATATAATCAACAATGTATAAGCATTTGAAATAATCCCATGGATAAAATATTCATTCAAACACACATTATTGGATAGGAAAAGATATTTCTATTAATATAAATCAGAGATTACAATAGATACAACCTCTGACGGCACGTCTGCAAACCGGAGAAACTGAATCCCCCACTTGGGGCTCCACCACCTCAATCCTCCATCTCTCGATAGCAAGCTCACAAGCAAAAGGAAAGCTTGGGAAGAACACAAAAGTGCTCCAAGGCACAAAGGGATGTAGACTCAAGCATAAGTTCCGGCAACAATGGACTATAGTTTCTTTGCTCTCAATTCTCTCATATGCCTTCAATGTACCATAGAGTTCCTTATATAGCTTTTCAAAGGGGTAATGAAAGGTCGAATCCGAGCTATCTCAAGGCATAGGGAAGGCTAGGAGTCAAGTGAGTCAGATCCATGTCAAGGAAAACTCCAAAAGTATTTGGATTTTGTACACATCCTAATGTACACTGTTTTAGGGGTCAAACCCGCGTATATATGCGATTATAGGTTTAAAAGTCGCGTGTATCATTTTTCACATGTTTTTAGGGATGGTCAGGGAAACATCAAAGGACAAAAAATGGTCCATGGGGTCTAAGGAGTCTACAGCGGGACAATGGAAGGCCATACAAAGTGTGATTCACTTGGAGTGGTAAAATCAGCTATAACACTCGGGACTCCAATTAAATACATCATATTTTTTCAACAGTTTTTCCATGGGAGCAGTGATAGCAGCATAGCCCCTAATGAATTTGCGATAGTACCCCGTGTGGCCCAGTGTTTCCCGAAGCATCTTTACATTGGTCGGTGGTGGAAAACTCAAGATGAGCGCAATATTTGTAGGATCAACCAGTAATCCTTGCTTGCACATGATGTTTCCTAACAGTATCCCGAATGGTGCACAAAAATGCACTTTTTCGATTTCAACACGATCTGATGCTGGCGACACCTTTCCAGCATTAGTCGAAGGTTCTCCAAATGATCTTTGATTAGGCAGTACACTTTCCAATCATCCATGTATACTTGTAAGAACTTCTGAATGAAATCTTTAAACACTGTGACAACAACTCAGGAAAATATTGTAGGTGCATTCTTTAGCCCAAAAGGCATCATTGTATATTGGAAGCATCCCCACTCTGTAACAAATGTTTTCTTATGTCGATCCTCCTTCATGATTATAATCTGGTGATAACCGAAAAATCCATCTATAAAGGAATACATTTCCTGACCACCTACTCCTTCAAGAACTTCATTTGTGAATGGGGTCAGAAACGGGTCATGCAAACATGCATCATTCAGCCTCCGTAAATCGACACAGATATGAAATTCACCCGTTTTCTTATCTTTGACCACCATGGGACTGATCCATTTTGACTCTTCTACCAAATCAATGATTCTAGACTCCAGCATCCGGTTGAGTTCAACCTTGACTATTTCTTTGTACCACGGATTTAAGTGATACGGTCTCTGTCGCACTGGTTTCGCATCTAGTTTTAGCAGGCTCTTCATCTCTCCAAGATCGCCCAGTATCCCCTTCATCTATGAGAACTTAGTCGAAAAGAGATATATACATTCATGTAGCAGGTATATGATTCTTTCCATGGTCTCCTCATCCCAATAGTCCCCAACACTGGAAAACTTCGAGTTCTCTTCTGCCCCAATGTTAACCTTTCTAATTTTCAATGGCTGAATCATGGGATTAGTTGGTACATCTGGCACTACAACATCCCTATTTCCTTCTGTCTCTAGAATATTAATGTTTCATACCTCATCGTCATCTTCTGGTTCTCCAGACACGTTGTAACATTCCATCATGGACTGTAGATGACAGTGTACATGTGGATCGACTGGATAGGAAACCTGAACCACCTTCAATACCACATCTTGGATGATCTGTAGTGCATTGTTGATGTCTGGATTGGTATCTGTGAAACTAAAGGTCTAGGAAAATCAAACAGTTAGCTCATTCCAAGTAGTTATTTCTCTGCGCAGTTCTACTAATATGTACCATGACCTCGGCATTTCATCCAGGGTGTGAACAAAGGCATCGACCCATTCATTCTTTGGTCATGATTCCCACAATGTTTGGCATTCCCTTAAATGACTGCTAGGGTCATTATTTCCATCATACCTCCCAGCATGGTATGCCTCTGCATTGCCAAAGTGAACTATCATCAAGCGTCAACAATGGGCCCATCTAGTAATTTTCTTTTTGTGAGTTTCCCACCAACGCACTGGAGTAGCCTTCAGTGCTTCCTCTAGTGCCAACAGTTGATGTGGTTTTGAGACTTTTTCTTCAAAGTCCATTAAGAAGGTAGAAATTTTAGGAAACCCTTCATACATGGATAATTCCACAATCTCAATCAAAACATGGAGTAATGACTGCATGATTAATTCGCACTTCCTAAAGGACACATCATGCATCCGATTTTTCCAATTTTCCAGCGCATCCTCAGAATATGAAGTTGTGGAACTAGCACTGCGCCAACCAAGTTCTTCATCGGTTGTGGGGTGAATATAATCTTAAGAGATATTGTAGGCATGATCCCACCCCCTGAAAACTTCATCTTTTATGGGTCCAATGTATCGTCGGCCTTTATCAGGGTCCATAGGCGTGATGACCCTAATATCTTGGTTCTCAAAATTCATCATCCTCTTCTTGAAGTTAATGACTGCCATGCTATGATTGGCCCATCCAACACCTAGCAGAGTGGGGTAGGAGCATTCAAAATTAACAACATCTATTACGTCAAAATCAGCACAAGTCCTCGTACCTTCAACATCTACGACTAGGTTAGACATCCGTCCAATTGGTTGCACCTTCATCTGGTTAGCTTTTCGCAGCTGCACTGGGGACCATCCCAATGTTGGGCCTCCGCTACCCCATATTTTCCCATGTCTACTTTGTTAATATATTTACATCTAACCCTAGATCCAAAATCATCAATTTGACTTCATAGTGTCCAATCTGAATATTCATATGCATCTCCTTGCTTGTCTTTCGCTTATGTAAAGAGTTCATCGTGGACTCCTTTCTCGAGTGATCCAACAAATTTTCAATCTTAGCCAAAGTGTTGAGGTATTTTTCTAGCGATAGACAACCCTCAAATAATTGCTGCAAGGTACCATGCTACCGCAATGGTCATGCCTCTAGTGTAGAATTAAAAGCGAAAGGCATTTCAATGACATGCGACTTACCAAGAGTTCTTTCAATCGCATCCCGTGATCCAAGAAATTTATCCTTTTTCATTGCGATATCAAATGGTGCCTTCTTCTATCCATCTAGTAAAATCTACGAGTGGGGCCCATCTCTTCCTGTCACAGTTCCTGCTCAGGTGACAACGGCAACATCAACATCTGTTGTTTTGGGCTCTACTGAAATCCTGGCTACTGGCAGTCCTTGATTTTGGTTCATTGGGGGATTCTGAGTCAACGGTAGATTCTGGTTCAGTGGGGGGTTCATTGGTTGGTTCATAGTTTGATTTTGGATTGGAACTTGATTCTGCGGCTACGAATGGCTTTGGTTTTGTAGCCGATTCTCAGTCTGGACCTGATTTGGGCTCTAGAACATAGGAACGTTACCGGCCTTCCATCTCGCGATTAGGTGTGGGTAGTTTTCGACTGTGTGATCACTCGTCATGTAATACATACATGAGTATTGAAAGTGTGGGAAATCCCTCTGATAGTGCCCGAATACCCCACAATTCTAACACTGGACTGATCCGCGACCCCGTCCTCCGCCTCGTCTGAAGCCTCCTCCTCTTACTTGGAATCCTCCTTGTGGTTGGTACTGTGGCTAATCCATCTATTGCAGCATGGGATTTGGCTGGTGCTGATTATATTAGGCAAATTTAACATACTGTAGTTGTGGCTGAGGCATCATCATTTGAATGTACTGTGGCTGCGGTGCAAATTGCGGTTGTGGTCTGAACAGTGGCTTCAGCTGCGACGGTATAAATTGCATCAGCGACAGTGATTTATACTGTGATCGAGAATTTACTATCTGAGGTTGCATCTGCAGCTGTGGAATGGTGCGAGGGTCTTCCCCCTTTGTTGATCCTAGATTTGTTATCATTTTTGGAAATTAAATTACTCATTTAAACATATGTTTTATTATCTTTTTGCATATTTTATGTCACGCAGATCACTATTCAACTCAGGTATGTATGAATTCAAGGTTTATATAAAATCCATTTATTATTATCATTTGTGATTTTATTAATTAAATTGACATTATTGAAGCACATTTGACATATTAATTGATTTGTATATTTGTTTGCAGGTTATATAATATTTTTGGGACAAATTAACAACAAGTATGCATTCAGCTTTCCATGCCCACAGCACGTCCAGCTTGTCATCCACCTCGCTGCGCGAAACTCGTTGGTAGTTTGCCAAGTGTTAAAACGTGTTACTGTAGACTTTAGTCGTAAAGCGCACCAACAAACAGACATTTCAATCGTCCTAGATATGCACCCAGCACATCTAGCTCACAGTTTATCTTGTTGTTTAGTTTTTCGTCCATATCGCTAACCAGATTATGCGCTATTGAGAATTGATGTCAGGCATTAAAATGATTGAAACAACATGCAAATGACATGCTGTACATGCATCTGGGTAATGAAGCTCGCATTCTAGATGATCCACCATCTTGTAGCCTCCTTTTTCGACACCTCACCAATAGAGCACACATTGGGTTGATGTATTAGCCCACGTTCTAGAAAATGCACGCATGCACTCTCCTCTGCTCTCCACCAGTTCACCTGCTACAATAAGGAAGGAGTCATGCACCACATTTGAGAACCAGACTCGTGCTGAAGAAGGGAAGATCTTGTGCATTGTCTTGTGATTTGTTATACACCTTTATGATCAACTAAATTTAGAGAGCAGTCGACCACTAAAGGGTCAACTTGCTCATCTCTATAAACAATTATATATACCAGCGTCTACATGAGAGCTCAGCTAGATTTTTCACAGTGTTATTAGTTTATGTTTTGATTTGTTCTTGAGCACATTGTAACTCTGTTCCGTCATCTAAATAAAGAGCTGTATGCTTGGCTATTGATGATTGCGTTCGAGTAGAAGTTATCTAGGCACCACCCCTATTTGTTGAGAGGGCCCCTCATCAACCAGAGGTTTCTTTCCTTTTCTTGTTTATTTCTTTTATATTTTATGTTGTAGTTAGTTTTGTTTCCAGTTAGTTTTATTATTTCATTTTCTTTCTGTAATGCATTTTATTTCCAAAATTAAATAACTAGATTGCGCGCATAGCTTTCTTTTGAATTTACTTTCAGTCATTTATTTCCAGTTTACTATTCAGTTTATTTACAAGCAAATAGAGTAGATTGCTTTTAAATTCAGTTCTATTTATTTCCTTTCTATTATAAGTTACAAGTTTATGCAATTTAAATTTCAGTTTGTTTATTAACATATAATGATTTCTTTATGTTCATGAATTTGTTTAAGTTTATTTCACTAATAAATTTGCTTTATAAATAGGTTTAATTATTGTCTGTATGCATTAGATTTGCATCTGCATGAATTTAGCTGAAGATTAGATCATTTAGGTTAATTTCCATCATTCTAATTGTGTAGACTGTCATTCGGATAGCATGTTTAAACTATCATTCAGCCACCCCTTTCCGACCTACAGTTCAGTTTGTCATTCAGCCCATAGTTTCGTTTTTAGTGTTTTTAATGTGTTTTGAGATTATTTTCAGTTTAGTTTTGTAAGGTAGTCTGTTGCTATGATTATATACCAAGCACCAATTCTTTTTTCGGGTGGGTTGATTGGACCCACAAAGTCTACAAGCCACTTCTCAAATGGTTGCAAATTCACCTGCGGTACTAGAGACATCTCATCTTGTCACGATGGTCTCCCCCTGCATTGACATACATCGTAGCTCTACGCATAGTCTGCTACATCGTTATGTAGGGTGGGCCACCCTAAACCTACACGAAGCACTTTTATGGCAGTAGCGTGACCCCTGTAGTATCCACCAGCAATGCTTGCATGTGCTTCTTCCAAAATCTATTCCTGCTCATGTGGTAGGACACATCGTCACAATATTTCATCTGGTCCCATTTTATACAGGTGTCAAGTGATCAACTGGTAATCAGAATATTTAACTACCAGTTGTTTGTTCTGACTCGTGGAAATTTCTTCCGGGGCAACCCCGGTTGCCAAAAAATAAAGTATAGGAGCATAGTGGTCATCAGCCATGTCGACCCGGAATAGCTGTGCATCGGGCAGTTCTTCTTCAATATTGGTAGGTTCTTCTCCTGTCTCAATTATGTACAAGTGATTGGGGCCAGCGTTCAAGCAACTCAGCTTGACAATAATTTCAAAACCAAACTCATGGAAGAGAAATAGTCAGCGATGTATCTTCCCTGCCGAACACAGGATTGTTGACAAGATACTTCAGTGCCGAGTGGTTAGTAAAAATCTTAAAATGGCCTCCTAACAGAAAGTGTTGAAATTTCTGCAATGCATAGACCATTTCCAGACCCTCTCACTTAGTGGTCATTTAATTCTTCTTCGCAAATGACAACTTCCAATTGGCGAAAGAAATTGGGTGATCCAGATCTCCTTCTCCTGGCTATGCGAGCACTACGTTGAGCACAATAGAAGATGCATCAACATGCACATGGAAATACAAGTATTGGTGCTGAAGCCATCTTGGCCTTTAGCGTGTCAAATCTTCCTTGACACTCGAGACTCCAATTAAATACATCATCTTTTTTCAACAGTTTTTCCATGGGAGCAATGATCATAGCATAGCCCCTAATGAATTTGCGATAGTACCCCATGTGGCCCAATGTTTCCCACAGCATATTTACATTGGTCGGTGGTGGAAAACTCAAGATGATCACTATATTTGTAGGATCAACCAGTAATCCTTGCTTTCACATGATGTGTCCCAACAGTATCCCAAATGGTGCACAAAAATGCACTTTTTAGAGTTCAGCATGATCTGATGCTAGCGACACCTTTCCAGCATTAGTCGAAGGTTATCTAAATGATCTTTGATTAGGCCGTACACTGCACCAATCATCTATGTATACTTGTAAGAACTTCTAAATGAAATATTTAAACGCTATGACAACAACTTGGGAAAATATTGCAAGCGCATTCTTCAGCCCAAAAGGAATCACTGTATATTGGAAGCAGCCCCACTCTATAACAAATGTTTTCTTATGTCAATTCTCCTTCGCGATTATGATCTAGTGATAACAGAAAAATCCATCTGTAAAGGAATACATTTCCTGACCTCCTACTCCTTCAAGAAATTCATCTGTGAATGGGTTCGAAAATGGGTCATGCAAACAGGCATCATTCATCTTCCATAAATTGACACAGATCCAAACTTCACCCTTTTTCTTATCTTGGACCACCATGGGACTGATCCATTCTGACTCTTTTACCAATTCGATGATTCTAGACTCCAGCATCCAGTCGATTTCATCCTTGACTCTTTCTTTGTACCGATGATTTAAGCGATACACAGTCTCTGTTGCACTGGTTTCACATCTAATTTTAGTGGGATATTCATCTCTCTGAGATTGCCCAGTATCCCATTCATCTCTAAGAACTTAGTCAGAAAGAGATCTTGAAATTCATGTAGCAAGTCTGTGATTCTTGCCATGGTCTCCTCATCCCAATACTCCCAACACTGGAAAACTTCGAGTTCTCTTCTACCCCAATGTTAACCTTTCTAATTTTCAACGGCTGACTCATGGGATCAGTTGGTACATCTGGTGCTACAACATCCCTATTGCCTTTTGTCTCCGTAATATTAATGTTTCGCAGCTCATCATCATCTTTTGGTTCTCCAAACATGTTGTAACATTCCATCATGGACTATAGATGACAATGCGCATGTGGATTGACTAGATAGGAAACCAGAACCACCTTCAATACCACATCCTGGATTATTTGTAGTGCATTGTTGACATATGGATTGGTATCTGCGAAACTAAAGGTGTGGGAAATTCAAATAGTCATCTCCTTCCAAGTAGTTATTTCTCTGCGTGGTTCTGCTGATATGTACCATGACCTCGGCATTTCGTCCAGGGTGTGAAGAAAGGCATGGACCCATTCATCCTTTGTTCGCAATTCCCACAATGTTTGGCATTCCATTAAATGACTGCTAGGGTCATTATGTCCATCATACCTCCCATCATGGTATGCCTCTACATTGCTGAAGAGAACTATCATCAAGCGTCGACATTGGTCCCATCCAGTAATTTTCTTTTTGTGAGTTTCCCACCAATGTGTTGGAGTAGCCTTCAGTGCTTCCTCTAGTGCCAGCAGTCGATGTGGTTCCGAGAGATTTTCTTCAAAGTCCATTAAGAAGGCAGAAAGTTCAGGAAACCCTTCATACACAGGTAATTCCATAATCTCAGTCACAACATGGAGCAATTATTGCATGATTAATTCGCACTTCCTAAAGGAAACATCATGCATCCGATTTTGCCAATTTTCCAACGCATCCTCAGAATTTGAAGTCACGGAACTAGCGCTGCTCCAACTGAGTTCTTCAAGGGCTGTGGGGTGAATATAATCTTCAGAGATATTGTAGGCATGATCCCACCCCTGACAACTTCATATTTTATGGGTCCAACGTATCATCGACCTTCATCAGGGTCCATAGGCACGATGGCCCAAATATCTTGGTTCTCGAAAGTCATCATCCTCTTCTTGAATTTAATGACTGCCATGCTATGATTGGCCCATCCAACCCCTAGCAAAGTGGGGTAGGAGCATTCAAAATTAAGTACGTCTATTACATTAAAATCAGCACGAGTCCTCATACCTTCAACATCTACGACCAAATTAGACACCCATCCAATTGGTTGCACCTTCGCTTGGTTATCTAGTCGCAGCTACATTGGGGACCATCCCAATGTCGGCTGCCCCTTCTTTTCCTATGTTTTCTTTGTTAAGATATTTATTTCCAACCCTAGATCCAGAACGACTGAGTCGACTTCATAGTATCCAATCTAAATATTCATACACGTCTCCTTGGCTATCTTTCTCTTATGTAAAGAGTACACTGCGAACTCCTTTCCCAGGCGACGCAACAAATTTTCGATCTCAGCCAAAGCATCGAGGTATTTTGCTAGAGATAGACAACTCTCAACTAATTGCTGAAAGGTACCATGCTGTCGCGATGGTCCTGCCTCTAGTGTAGAATCAATAGCGGAAGGCATTTCTATGACATGTGACTTACCAAGAGTTCTTCCAGTCGCATCCCGTGCTCCAAGAAATTTCTCCTTTTCCATTGCGATATCGAACAGTTCCTTCTTCTATCCATATAGTCGAATCTATGGTAGGGACCCATCTCCTCCTGTCACAGCTCCCGTTCGGGTGACAACTGCAACATCAACATATTTTGTTCTGGGCTCTGCTGAAATCGTGGCTACTGTCAATCCTTGATTTTGGTTCATTGGGGGATTCTGAGTTAGCGGTAGATTCTGGTTCAGTGGGGGGTTCATCGGTTTTTTCATAGTTTGATTCTAGATTGGAACATGATTCTGCAGCTAAAACTGCCTCTAGTTTTGCAACCGATTCTGATTCTAGACCTCATTTGGGCTCTGGAACTTAGAAACATTACCGGCCTTCCATTTCATGATTAGTTGTGGGTAGTTTTCGACCGTGTGATCACTTGCCGTGTAATATGTACATGAGTATTGCAAGTGTGAGAAATCCCTCTGATAGTGCCAAAATACCCCACAATTCTAACACTAGACTGATCCACGACCCCGTCCTTCACCTCATCTGAAGCCTCCTCCTCTTCCTCAGAATCGTTCGCGGAATCCTCATTGTGGTTGGTACTATGGCTAAGCCATTTGTTGCAACATGGGATTCGGCTGTTGTTGATTATACTGGGTAGGTTGAACATACTGCAGTTGCAACCGAGAGGCATAATCATTTGACTGTACTGTGGCTCCGGTGCAAATTATGGTTGTGGTACGAACTGTGGCTTCAGCTGCGACGGTATAAATTGCATCGGCAATGGCAATGTATATTGTGATTGAGCATTTACTATCTGAGGTTGCATCTACGACTGTTGTACGGTGCGAGGGTCTTTGCCCTTTGTTGATCCTAGATTTGTTATCATTTTTGGCAGTTAAATTACTCATTTAAACATATGTTTTATTATCTTTTTGCATATTTTATGTCACGCAAATCACTATTTATCTCAGGTATGTATGAATTCAAGTTTTATATAGAATTCATTTATTATTGTCATTTTATGATTTTATTAATTAAAATTGACATTATTGAAGCACATTTGATATATTAATTTATTTGTATATTTGTTTGTAGGTTATATAATATTTTTGGGACAAATTAACAACAAGTATTTATTTGTCTTTCCATGCACACAACACATCCAGCTCGACGTCCAGCTTGGCATCCAGCTTGCTGTGCGAAACTCATTGGTAGTTTGCCAGGTGTTAAAACGTGTTACTGCAGACTTTAGTCCTGAAGCGCACCAGCAAACAGACATTTCGTTCATCCTAGATCTGCACCCCGCATATCCAAGTCACTGTCCAGCTTGCTGTTCATCTTTCTATCCATATCACTAACCAGATTGTGCGCTGTTGAGAATTGATTTTAGGCATTAAAACGATTGAAACATCTTGCAAATGACCTACTATCCATGCGTCTGGGTAATGAAGCTCGCATTCTAGATGATCCACCAGCTTGCACCCTCCTTTGTTGACACCTCACCAACATACCACATGTTGGGTTGATGTATTAGCCCATGTTCTAGAAAACGCACCCATGCACTCTCCTCTGCTCGCCACCAGTTCACCTGCTGCGATAAGAAAGGAGCCGTGCACCACATCTGAGAACCAGAATCACGCTGAAGAAGGGAAGATCTTGTGCGTTGTCCTACGATTTGTTATACAACTTTATGATCAACTAAATTTAGAGAGCAATTGACCACTAAAGGGTTGACTTGCTCATCTATGTAAACAATTATATATACCAGCCTCTACGTGAGAGCTCAACTAGTTTTTTCGCAGTTTTATCAGTTTAAGTTTTGATTTGTTCTTGAACACATTGTAACTCTGTTCCATCGTCTGAATAAAGATTTGTATGCTTTGCTGTTGACAATTGCATTTGAGTAGAAGTTAGCTAGGCACCACCCTTGATTTGTGAGAGGGACCCTCATCAACCAGAGGTTTCTTTCCTTTTCTTGTTTATTTCTTTTATCTTTTCTGTTGTAGTTAGTTTTGTTTCTAGTTAGTTTTATTATTTCATTTGCTTTCTGTAATGCATTTTATTTCCAAAATTAAATAACTAGATTGCGCACATAGTTTGCCTTTGAATTTACTTTCAGTCATTTTATTTCCAGTTTACTGTTTAGTTTATTTACAAGCAAATAGAATAGATTTCTTTTAAATTCAGTTCTATTTATTTCCTTTCTGTTATAAGTTGTAATTTTATGCAATTTAAATTTCAGTTTGTTTATTAACATGTAATGATTTCTTTATGTTCATGAATTTGTTTAAGATCATTTCACTGGTAAATTTGCTTAATAAGTAGGTCTACTTATTGTCTGTACGCATTAGATTTGCATCTGCATGAATTCATCTAAAGATTAGATCATTCAGGTTAATTTTCATCATTCTAACTGTGCAAACTGTCATTCAAACAACCTATTTAAACTGTCATTCAGCCACCCCTTTCATACCTACAGTTATGTCTGTCATTCATCCCATAGTTTCATTTTTATTGTTTTTAATGTGCTTTGAGATTGTTTTCAGTTCTCTTTCTTTAATGTTTGAAGTATTCTTTGACTGATATAGTTAGATAATAGTTTTATTTAACATTGAAGTTAAACTTAGAGTGTTTTAGGTTATTTGTTAAAGTTTTATCATTTTCTTTACTTATTTTCACCTTGAATATGTGTTAAGATGTGTTATGTTTTGTTTCTTGAATTTGTTTCTGATTTCTTTTTACTAGTACACTATTTTGTGTTTATGACTTTGGATTGATTTATCCTTTGCATGTAAATTCATTGTTATATGTGTTACCCTTAGTATGTTTTTAGGTTGTTCCTTTTTCATTGTGTGATTATTGAAAGAGACTTGTAGGACAGAATTCAAAGACATTCCTATTAATTTTTCTACTTGTTTCTTTCTATTTAATTTTCCTATTAAGTTTTCTACTTGTTTCTTTCTATTTAATTTTCTTTATTAAGTTTTCTACTTGGTTATTTTATTAAGTTTTCTACTTGCTTATTAGTTAGGTTTTCCTTGCATCTTAGTTTCCTATTTTGAAAAGATTAGTTGTTAATAGTATCATTTTCAGTTTAAAGTTATTTACTTATAGAATAAATTATCAATTATTTAGTTTAATATTTTGCTTTGGTATAATTGAATTAATGATTGAATTCTTAGGAGTTTGACTCAGTTTTTCATTTTGAAATATCTTTCGATCTTTTGTTTGTTAAAATATTTCCACGACACCATAGGAACCCCTCTACCTTCGCATACATTTTGTGTCAACTCTAATCCTACCAACCTCGGTCGATAATTAAATATTAGGTGAATTAATATAGACATTATAACACCCAACACCCTTCACAAAGTATGAATCATATGCTCTTTCCTATAGCAGATCGTATGCTCGACAGTCTTTGTCTTCATGTCCCACCGATTTACAAAAAGAACAATATAGATTGGCTGGTTTTGAAACCATTTTCTGCATGTAGATACACTCCTTGTACCAATGCCCATAAACTTGACACATGCGACACCATTGTATGTTTCCGCAACTTAATGGATTTGGCGCTCCTGAAACTAGATAATTTCGAAAAATGGGGCAGTTTTTCTTGGTGTGCCCGTCTGTGTGACATTGAGTACACCAAAGATCACCGCGATATTCCTTTTCCTTCTTGATGTCTTGTAACTCGATTGTTAGATTTTCTAGCTACGCATGGATTTGATTCATTTAGACTGCATCCTCTCCAACCAGTGAAGCTTCCAATTTCATCGCAATCTCTAGAGCCTCACTCTGTGTTGCGATATTTTGCTACTTCAGTGACTACCATATATGAGGTACCAGGGTTGCAATAAACCACTCTTTATGCTGGACATCACTCATCTCAAAGATGATGCACGCCATTAATGTCTTGAACCTCTTATCAAAGTCCCACACAATCTCATTAGTAAATTGCTTGATCTCTTTTAATTAAGTAATATATTGAGCCTCAGATTTAGCCTTCTAGAATTCGTCAATTAGTCCCTATCGGATGGTGTCCAATGTTTTGGCAGGTGTCCCCATAGAAACCTGGATGAATTTCATGAACCAATATAGCTCATGACCCTGCAGGGTAGTCATCGATTGTACTTTCTTGACATCATCATCGGTGGTCTGTCGAACTATCCACACTGCCCCGCAGAGGAACCAGTACTGCTAAGGATCATCAGTCCTGTTTCCATGAAACAAAGGTAATTTAGCATCATCTACTTCCATCCTCGACCTTATTCCTACAGACGCTGATCTACTACTAGACTGATGTTGACACATCAGGAAAGTTGATGTAGAATTTGTGGTTCTTTCTTTGTTTGAAGTGGTGCGCGGAGGCATGGGCACAGTGCTGTCGGGGTTTCATCTTACTGCTACACGAGGCATAGTCTAGGTCTAGTCGTCCTCTTTGTTGCTATAAGTTCGCTTAATCCCATGTGTTTTTCCTTCGTGGTTTTGCATTTCGATCGCAGCAGGACCTTCCCCTATCCTTTTCCTCTTCTCTTGTCGAAACCTTGCTGCTCCCCTTATACAACCACTTTATTCCTCGGCTTCCCTCACAGTCTTGTTGAAACTTGCACCCATCTACCCCTTACCTTCCCATTCATCTCTCCCCTTTAGTCACAGCATTCACCACCTTCGTACACCAGAGTTTTAGTACTCTAGGTGCATTTTTAGTATGCCCTTCTCACAAATAAGCATTTTAATTAACAACTTGAAAGACAATAGGAACCTACCTCTGGGTCCATTGAAGAATTCTCGTTCTGGTTCCTTGTAGGATTTGGTAGCGTCGACAAAAAAATTCAGTGATATAACCCTCCAGGATACTATCCAACCAGACCTCAATAACTCATGATTCCCAATTGTTATTTTCTTGTAGATCCTTGATTAATTTAGGGGTCCAAGATGTTGGTTCTCCTCCTTGGAAATTCATTTTCTTGTATGTGAACTGCGCCAACCATTCATACAGTATAATAGGAAAATTGCAGAAAAAATACTCGTGAGGACCGTCTTGTATGTAGTTCTCCAACCACTTGTCTATGGTCAATCCCAGGTTCCTATTTTCTACTTCAGCAAACTCTCGCAGCTTCTGGTCAAACCAATCTTGGATTTTTGGTCATGTTGGATGCCACATCCCCTCCTCTCAGTTGCAACAAGGATCTAGAAACGGAACCATTTGTTGGCTCAACCCTCAACCAACAAAACCTAGTCGACAAGGGTCCCCTCTATCAACACTCGACTCCCCAAAATCTCCCTGAGCATCGGCCCATATGGGTTTTACCCCGTCCAGCAACACCCATAGAGCGAATGAGGTCTCACTCGATATGTTCAAGGGAGGGCTAATGAAACCAAGTTTTCACAGTAGAGAAGAGGGTTAGGGGCATCAACAGTTCATCAGTTCAATAACCAGATCAAATAAACTCCTTTAGTAAAACCATTCATCATTACACATCATTCATTCATAACTAGAACAGATCTACCAGTGCAGGAACAGATAAAGATAACAACATTCATAAGCAGTAATCATAGCATCATAGAGCCATATTTCATATTCACTTAGCATTCATCATCGAGGTTGCAGGAACAGAAATACAAGCAAAGATAAAAGAAGACAATAGCAATTCAGATCAACATCCATCTTATCATATTAGTTCTTCACAATCACCCATAGATCAAAACAGATCACAATTCATCTTAGACAGATATCAATTTCTATCAATCCATACCCACTGGTCTCTATCTGTCCTTCCTATATATAGGCTTGCGCCCTTACATTCATGGTCCACTTCTAACTAACTCCTAACTGACTTAACTGACTAATGACCAATATCCATAATAAATTGTCAACAAGTACAAAAAGTGACACAAAATAATCAAAAGTAGTCTATATTCTGCCTATCACGCTATATTTGTCTTGCACGGTGTCTTCTATGCTTGTGCAGCATCCGCGATATTGCGCAACTTACCCCAACCCCTTTCCAACAAATGGTGTTGTAAGGTACCACATAGGGAGCTCTAATGTGAGTCCTGGAATTGTTAAATGGGCCATAACTGGTGTTCCTTGCACTACTGTGATGGGGTTCAAAAATGGAATCTTGAATATGGGAGGCACGGAAGGGTTCAAGATTTTCTCCACACCATGACTGGTTGGGGGTGATAATGATCATGCCCGAGGGATAGAATATTATTTTTCTATGGTGGAAAGGGTACACATGAGACCCTCCGTTATGTGGGGGATTTCAGGTGGAGGTCCTTAATATGGCCAATATGGCCCTAGGACATAAACATCCTTGTAGAAACTTTGTCTAATTTCAACATAGGGTGTTGGATTTGTTTTTCTTCCTATGGGTAATAAATTTTCAGCATTGGATGATGCGTGGGGGTTATAGAAGCTAATTTGGTCATGGGTGGCCACCGTCCCATTAAATGGGAACATCCTGGTAGGAAACACCGACGAGGAGACCACCTTCATGGCATACATGTAACTACAACCTAAGAGGATGTTGTAGTCAAGTTGGAATTAATGACTTCAACATCGATCATCTCCATTTTTCTCCTTACCTCAATGTGGACATTTTGTTACAATCCTCGTGGTTGGGATGTTATACCATTGTATGTGCACAGAGAGATAGAGGATGGTGCTAAATCAGGGGATCCCAATCTCTTCCAAACATTGGAAGACATAACGCATGTGTATGCACCTTCATCAATGATACACTGATGGATGATGATGTTCTTGACTGTGATTGGTACTTGGAAAGTGACCGATGATGGTAGTCATGGTTTTCCTTTCTTAAGGTCAAAAGTCATAAAGTTTGTGTCAGAAGGGTAGGCAACACCAAGTGAATTTAGTAGTCCCTTTCTTTGTGAATGGAAAGATTGAAGTACTTCCAATGTTGACATGGCAGCTGGTGATTGTGACAAGTCATCTAAAATGTTGTAATAATGAGAAGCCTTCATGTCAAGATTATGAGGGGTATGCCTTACACACGCTTCTATACTGCCTTAAGTATCCTAGGAAGTTTCTCCATGATGGGGTGCAATATATGCAAAGGTCCTACCGAAGGGATTGAAGTCTCTTCAAGGATGGGTGAGGTGTCAGCATTGGTGTACCCTTTGGCATGAGTCTGTAGATTAATCGAAATTGAGTTCATCTAGATGTTTTGGAAGGATACACCGCCTGGGGGGAAAGGATCCAGATGTTGGGTAACCACTCCTTTATTGGAAAAGGGTTGTTGCATAGAAGGTTGGACAAAGTTTAATCCCATATGGGGTATGGGTGTCGTAATAGAGGGACATTGGTATGGGTAGTTAGGATTATACCCCGGGGGTGGGATATAAGCTAGTTACGCTGCATATGATATGGATGTGGGCATGTTGGTTGTGGATCCTGATATTCAAGACTCAGATATCTTATTGTTCAGTTGTGTTTATACCCCAGGTTTATTGTACACTCATCCCAACTCGGGGGTGGGATGTTTGTTGGCCAACAGTTTGCGAACCCATGGTATTGGGTGACCTATAGTATTTTTCCATGGTAATTTCCCTATAAAAGGAAAGAATTGTAATATGGTTATGTATTCTATTATAGTATTGTAAAACAATCTATGTGATTGTGTCAGAAAATTTTTGTCAGATAAGAGGAAGTGCAACAGGGTTTCTCTAGGTTGTATCCCTTCATTTTGCTGGATGGTATAATAATAAGGGACTGGAAATTTCTGTGTGGATGTAGCCCATCTTGGGTGAACCACACTATGTATGTGTCTCTCTTGCAATGTGTTTAATATTTGCATCTTGTTTAATTGTTTAATTGTTATTGCCCAATTGTTTAATTGTTATTGCTCTGCGATCAGGTTTTTCTAACAAGGCACAAGTGGTGCCATTTGAGGTGGAGGAACCTTTAGTACTTGGCTTGTACCTAGACAAATAGGGGTGTATGGTACATACTGGGGCTGTCCAAATGGAGGATTTGGTGCAGTAGTAGTGGGAGCCAACACAACGGGGATAGGTGGATATTGCATCATCATGGGTAGTGGTGCAAGAGTTGGTTGTGGGGGGATGTTATTCATGAGAGGAAATTGACCATATAAACCCAATCATTAAATGTGACATCCATGGAACAGGAGGATCTAGTGATAGATGGTGAGGGGAATTTAGGAGTACGGTATACAAATACCCTAATTACACATATATGAGGTTAAAGTGTTGAGATTTGAGAATCACTTCTACCTCATTTTGTGGCATTGATCTAGGCACATCCTTTACGATAGCTAGTTGGAGTGATTTGATAAATCAATCCAAAAGGAAGGGAGGTTGAATGTCAATTTTGCATAAACTACAATGATGATGACATCCATGGATATGATCCACTATGTGTGTCGCTATGTTATTTCGAAACTCAATGAGAGTGTCGAGGCCAAGATTAGGCCTTATTGGCAACTGAAAGTAGGATAGAAACGATGTGGCGATGGTCCCAAATGTGGTATGAGAGACTCTTGTAAAATTTGTGTACAACTTTGTAGTCGTACTAGTTAGAGCTCTTTGGAAGAAATGGCAATGCACTTAATATTCCACAGTGATATTAGAGGAACACCATAGGTGGAAACACATGACATGGTTGGAAAGATCATCTCCCTGCTTCCCTTTGAATTTAGGGATATTCGAGGGTAGTTTTTCTGGCATATCTGACCAAGTGGCATTGTGAGCTATGGGATCATTGACCAACTTGGCTAGATCATGGAGGTTCAAAATTGCCATGAATTGTAGGTTTGGGTTGGGTCCCGCCATGTTATTTTGAATGGTTTTTCCTCAAGGGGGAGACCTTGGAATATTTGGCAATGATCTTTTCCATATGGGGGAAGATGAATATGTGGTGTAGCAGGTACCCAAATGAGGGGAATAAGGTGGGGTATTCCCTTATGGGGGAGTGAACAAAGGTAACCCTCTTCCATGAGAATATGAAAGGAAATGGTTAAAACTATCTCTAAGGGGAGAGAGTGAATCAAGCAAGGTGTGACATCGCCTATAGGACCCAATAAATGTGTCCTAGGAGTGGCCCTAACCAGGTGATCCCCCACGTGTTCCATGGGGAGATAAAGGAAAAACACCCCTCGAGAGAGGGGAGAGACCTTGCAATCTGCAGGAAGGTCTTAGGGGGGATGTATGTTCCTTTATGGTGGGATTCTAGTATCCAAATGAGAGTGATGGGTGATAAATAAACACAATATAAACAAATTCAAAAATATGCAAACCACAAATTATGCAAAATGGTGCAACAAGTGAGTGATATGTGTGAATATGGTTTAGTGCAAAGGTGTCTAGGTTCTTTTTAAACTAAGAGTTTAATGAGCATGTATTTAGAAAATAACAACAAGTGTAAATTCCCTAAAAGACCTAACGTCCTTCCTCTCAAATGTAGTTGGGCCTCCCAAAAGCACAATTGAAGGTGATAGTGGAATCCACGCAACAATTGACTAGTGGAGGTAACAAAGAGCCAGTTATACTAGAAATGGGTCCAATGTTCCAATCAAGGATACATGGAAACACCTCCCAATGACAATATCTAACTTTAGGTTTCACTTGCACTACTAAGTGTTCCTTGGCAATGTGTAGAA
>LPNX010699507.1:191889-211605 GCA_001517045.1 Pseudotsuga menziesii | reverse complement strand
TCTCAAGATTGTTCTTTTTCTCCTCTTCCTTTCTTTATCTTTCTCTCTTTTCTCTTCAATTTTGTTTTGATTTCTTTCATTTCTTCTTGTTCGACGTTGGCTGCCTCCCATTGTGATTGATCAACAATCCAAATTGATACCTGCAAAACAATCTACAATGCTAACTTTGTATGACAAAACAAACTTTTTTCAATGAAATTCTAAGGCAATTTTGAAGGAGATTTAGCTTAGTATGAATTATATGTTTATATAGATTTTGATTAAAAATTTGGGTGGGAAAGACATTAAAGTTTGTAGTTGGAGTGTCATTAATGTTTGAATTCACTCTCGGGATTTTGCTTTAAAGGACCTCGACCGAGCTAATACCTCGGTCGAGGTCTTAATGAAACCTCGACCGAGGGTTTGCTAAACCCTCGGTCGAGGTTTCATTAAGACCTCGATTGAGGTATTTAAATACCTCGGTCGAGGTTCATACCTCGGTCAAGGGCTTAAAAAAATAGACTTAGCCCACATTCAAACAAATGAAAAATTTCCTGTGCCTTGTAGAGGTGTACACCCTACCATTCCTAGCACATAACTGAGCGGAGTTGATGCCGATAAATTCACCAACGAATCTTCTATCCATTGACGTATCATACACGCATTTTGACATTCATATGAAATTTATTTTTGAATTACTTATAAAACTTATACTTAGAAAAGCACACTGCAACTTCGAAGCAGCTCAAAGAAAAATCCGCAGAGTTAAAAATACACAGCCAAAAAATTCTTAAAAATGCACACATCACATATCGACGTGTCCTCTTCAAAAGGGTATCTTTTGTTTTTCAACTTTTGAAAAAATAGAAAAAATTTCTTTACGTGGACAAATATGTGTTTAAAACGATGCTGAAATTGAATGTGGTCACTTTCGAAAAATAATAAATAATTGTATAATGAGAAAAAAATTAACAAAAAAATATGCACATCACACTACATTTTATGTAGATCATGCTCATATATATATATTTTTTAAAATTGTTAATGCAAGATTGAATTACTCTACGTGGACACGAGCCACTTATTAGCTTCTTCAAATTTTTAAGGTCACACAGTTCATTAAATGCAAAAATTCACACATTAAATGACATCGGAATATTTTAAAAAAAATATCACTATGAAGCCAACACAATATTCTACAATTTTTTTTTTTACTGCAAGTCAAAATTCACGTGGCATATATGCGTTTTGAGGGCTTCTATCTAGCACATGAGTTAAAAATCAGGTTTTCATCGCCAAATTTGGCCAAAAAGTGTTACCCATCTTCATGGAATCACCCGAAGATGATGATCATGTTGATGATGATCATGATGATGACGATGGTGATGATGATGTTTATGATGTTGATGTTGAGGATGATGATGATGATGATGAAGATGATGATGATGATGATGATCATGTTGTTGTTGTTGTTGATGATGATGATGATGAGGAAGGTGATGATGATGACAAGGATGAGGATGATGATGATGATGATGAGGATGAGGATGATGACGATGATGTTGATGATGATGATGACGATGATGGTGATGATGATGTTCATGATGTTGATGGTGATGATGATGATGATGATGATGATGATGAAGGTGATGATGTTGGTGACGATGGTGATGATGATGTTGATGATGATGATGATGATGATGATGATGAAGATGATGAAGATGATGAAGATTAAGATGATGATGATGATGATGATGATGAAGATGAAGATGATGAATATGATGATGATGATCATGGCGATGTTGATGATGATGATCAATGATCAATGATCATGGTGATGATGACGATGATGATGAAGATGAGGATGATGAAGAGGATGATCATGTCGATGATGATGATGAAGATGATGATCATGTTGATGATGATGATGATGAAGATGATGACGACGATGGTGGTGATGATGATGATGATGATGATGATGATGATGATGAATGATGAAAATGATGTTAACTACAATGATGTTAACTACAATGCTATTTTGATTTTACAAAATGCGCATGCATTTTGTTTAAATTCAAAAGTTTATTCCCTCCAAATGATAAGGCCGAGCCTCCATCCATGCTTTCATGGAATTCCTATGCCTATGTGTCTGCTTTGTACTTTTCTTCGGATTCAACATGCCTATGCCTTGGATTTTGATAAACCATGGCTAATTTAGCATTATATCCAAATTTTCAATATGCTTGTGTTTAGCGGTTCATCTGATTATGCTGCACACCTCCATTTTTTATGAGATTTTAGAAACAGATATGGTTTTTTGTTTCAAATTCTAAATATGTAAATTTTAACAAGAATAAATAATTTTTTCTATTTTTTTCTTAATTATCTTCTGTCATCACTCCTCAACTCAAAAAACACACTGGTAGTGTTTCATCCATATCTCTTTCGTTTCTCAACCATTTAAAAAAACATTGTATGGTGCACTAAAGAACACCAACCTCTACATGCTATAAAAAACCCATTTCCAAATAATTGAATTAAGACATTCAAATGCTGCACCCACAATTGTCGTACCGTTTTCGAGGTTTGATCTCTTAGATAATTAAAAAAAAATAAAAATTTTTTTTTTATTATTGGAAAAATAGTCATGCACTAGTCCTATATGTTATCTATATGTATACCAGTTTTCATAAGCTTATTCCATCATTTAGACACTCAGATGCCACACCCACAAAAACATATACCTTAGAATTTGTCCCAAAAATAAAAAGTGCCTGTTAAAAAATATCTAACTTTAGATAGTTAACAACATTTTCAATAGAAAATATATATATATATATTTGGAAAGGTCATTCAATTTCCTACATTTCTTGTTTTTTCCTGATCGCAAGATTCATTGTGTAAGTGTCTCAAAATATCCATGCAAGTTGATGGATGCCTGTTTTTTCAGTTTTGTATTGCATCTAACATGCCAAAAGAGACCCTCAACTTCTTGCACACACCCTTAGACTCTAGGTTTCTTGTCGACTTGTGGTTTGCAAATTTTTTGGGAACTTATATGTCTTGTTTCTTAGCTCATAACACTTATATTAGACTATTTTCAATTGGTTCACATGTACACCTCTAAAAAATCCCCTATTACCAATATCGCCTCAACTTATAGGGTTTTCACTTCACCGTCGGTACTCAAATGTATCTCCTCCAATCTCTATATCTTCTTGTTGATCATATCGACTCTCTTCTTTATTCACCCCACTAGTCTATACATTAGAGGTGGAATACGTATGAATTTAAGCAGACAAATTTCCTCTGCTCGTCGAAGTATTCCTCGCTAGCTTCTCTTATTCCTTCAATGCTAGTTGATAGGATTTAGGGAGAGTTCTAAACTTCAATAGGATCAACTCATCTTGTATAGTGTACTTCATTCCGTTAACATATATGGTAACTTATTCTTCCCCTTTTTCAGTTTGTCCTGACCTAATCAACAGTCAATAGAATTACTCCATGAATTCTTTCACACTCATATCCTTCTTTCTTAGGTTTATAACTTCGTGAACAACGAGATAATATAGTCGATGGGAAGGAAATTATCCTTCAACTTTGCAACCATTATGTCCAAAGTCTTTATATTCTCCTTTCCTTTCTTCACCTTGACATTTTTTATGTTATCCCACCATAACAAGCCATGACCTTTAAAATTTAAACAGGGAGATTTTACCCTCTTGGGGTCTTCTATCTGCTCCATGTCAAAAAATTTATCCATCTCTTTGACCTAATCTATCAACTCTTCTAGGTACAATATCCCTAAGTAGGTAGGCACATCCATATTAGCCTTACCTCTCATCTCCGATAAATCCTTTAACAATCTATATTTTAGCTCATCTAACTCCTCTTCTTCTTCTTAAGCATCCCTATACTTGGATTCCTTGTCACTATGGTCAAGAGTCTCTACAACATATCCTCACTGTTGGGCCCCCTTCATGGTTGCTAGTTCAATTTTCAATGTACTCATCATCTAGATGCATTCTTCAAAGGTTTCACGATCAATAATGACATGTGTACATCCGCATTTTCTTCTACCACATACATTAACACCCCTCTGAGCCATTTCTCTTCTTAGACAACAACAACACCATTCCCGCGACTCTACCCAACCACAAATGTAGTTATATTCTTCTTATCCAATCGCAATCAGACCTTTTACATAGGATAACCTCTCACTCTGATACCAACTGATACAAGGAGGTTGACCTGAGTGGTTAGCTACAGATCTGTGTACACAACAAAATATCAAACACACACACACATAAGAACAGTTTCCAATAAGTATATCTTTTCAATTAAATGAAAGAAATCTCTATACAAGAGAATTACAATATGGATTATAAGAGTCACTCAGAATGAAAATCGACTGCTACACACATAAGATAAAAAAGAGGGAATGTTGTATACTCAATTTCCTCACATCTCTCTTCTTGGAACACAATGCAGGTGCAACACACAACCTATACTTCCTGCTCGCTCTGGCTCTCTCCTCGTACAAATACTTGCAAAAATTCCCCAAAAGTCCCATTTTGTGAACGCTCTGAGGTATTTATAGTTGTGCTTCAACAAAAAGTCTTCGATTTATTCTTCTAGATTTTCTCTTACCCCTCGGCAACTCCATGTATGCATTAAATATGCCACTGGTTCAATCCTGCGGGTTTCGCCACCTAGTGTCCTTCAACAACTTCCATAATTATTTTGCAACTATTCCAACTACCCCGTCGCTTCGTTCCTCGAGTTTCTGTTTCTTGGTCGGTTGGTAACTCATCGCCTCCTCCTTTCCCTGTTCAGTATGCCGCATCGGCCCTTGCTAATACCTCATCTCCTGTCATCAACTATCTCATGTCAGAATCCTCATGACTCACCACTTCTCTTGTCGACTAACTCACCCATTTCTATGGAGGTTTTCGACTCTCCTCTCGGAACTTCATTCATTTATATTCGACTGTTTTCGTTGGGCCCAGATTCCACTACATTAGTGCAAATCAATAACTTAGATTTAAAATTTGAAAATAAATTGAGTTTAATTTTTCTCATATTTTTTTCCTTATTTGGATCCCAGATATTGAATTTGGATTGAAATTTAAAAAATTAAATTTGATTTGAAAATAGTAGTATTAAGTCTTTTATGTTTTCTACTTTAATAAAGGTTTAAAAAGAGTTTTTGAGACATTAATTTTTTTTTTGTTACGAATATAAAAATATTAAATAATAAGAAACACTAATCACAACTAATAATACTGAATAATAATTAATGAATATTAAATATAATTAAAATGAGAGGATGTGATTCCTCAATATTGGTGCCTAAGCTATATTTAAGGTGGGCCAATCATTTTAGTTTTCATATCATCTATTAAATTCAAAGTTTATTTATATATCTATTATTTTTGAAGATGCATTCTCTTCTATAACACATGGATACGGTGTTGCATTGGTATTGGAGCTTGGGTTCGACTCGGGTTTGGCTCATTTACATTCACCTTGCCTTTTGGTTTTGATAAGAGAAGAAGAAAGAAATAAATTATCCATGGAGAAAATAAAAGGAAAAGGAAAGACAAAAAGAGAGAAGAAAGAAAGAAGAAGGTAAAAAAAATGAATTTAACCCTTGTGGATTCAAAGGGCATGCCGGTCCAAAAGAAGAAAAACAAATCACATTTATATTGTATAGATTAAGTTTAATTAACCACTACATGAATGTGGGATTAAAAAAAAGAACGTTAAAAAGAAAAAAAATTACCAAGATAAAAAAAAGTAGACAAATTTATTATAAGAAAATTGAACTTCAAAGCACTATTAAATTGCTCCAAATTCAAATTCAAATAGAAAGAAAATGTGAATAGTGATTTGTTAATTCATTATTACTAAACTTAAATAGGATGTCACTAAATGAAATTTTACTTGTGTTATGAGTGTGGGATAAAAACGTTAACGTAGATAGCCATATATTATTACAAAAATTATAAAGCATGTTTTACATGCGATTGAATTGATATCATTGCAAAGCTTTTATATTAAATATGATATTAACTTCATTAATTGTATTAATGCGTTAGAACTTTGCGATATTGTTTTATAGCAATATTTCGGAGGGAGATTTTTTGGGGGGAGGGGGATTTTGGAGGGAATGTTTTGAAGGGAAAAAATAGTTCTTTTAACTATATGATTGTTGGAGGTTGGCAGTTGCACCATTCTACTTCTTGTGTGAGGTGAGTGAGAGTTGCGCCATTATAGTTTTTAGTGAAAAGTCATGAACTCGTATGAAATTATCTCAATTTCTGAAAATGGTGGAAGTTTTCCCGTGAGTGAGGATTTGAGAAGAAATGATGATGATTTTCCTCCTAGCAAGGATTTTAAAGGCAGTAATGATGATGATGAATACCATCCTCCAAGTGGATATTTTAAAGGCATTGAGCAAGGTGATGACAATTTTCCTCCAAGTGAAGATTTTCAAGGCACCAATGATGATTTTCCTTTAAACGAGGATTTTCAAGGCACCAAATATGGTTTTCCTCCTAGCCATGATTTCCCTCCAAGCGAGTATTTTAAAGGCAACAAAGTTTAATTTCCTCCAAGAGAGGATTTTGATGGGACCGACGATGATTTTGGCGAGAATGAGGGCACCAATAATGGTGTATCTGATTTTCTTCCAAGCAAGGATTTTATTGACACTGTTGATGATTTTCCTCCAGCTGAGGATTTCAATGGGACTTATAATGTTTCTCCTAGAAGCAAATATTTTGATGGCACCGATGATGATTTTCCTCTAAGCAAGGATTTTAATAGGACAAAAGATGATTTTTGTGAGGATGAAGGAAACAACAATGGACCTAAAGATGATTTTCCTCCAAGCAAGAATTTTATGGCATTGATGATGATTTTAATCATAGCAGGGATTTTGATGGAACATATGATAATTTTGGCGAGGATGAAGGAAACAATAATGGTGAAGATGATTTTCCTCTAAGCGAGGACTTTGAGGGAACCCATGATTAATTTCCTCCAAACAAGGATTTAAATGGGACAGATGATGATTTTGATGAGGATGGAGGAAATAATAATGGTGAAGATAATTTTCCTCCAAGCAATGATTTTGATGCCACCGATGATGATTTTCCTCCAAACAAGGATTTTAAAGATACGTATGATGATTTTGGTGAGGATGAACCTTCCAATGGTAAAGATATCAATATTGTTGATGATCCTTACACTGAGAGAAGTTATAAAAAAATGAGATACATCTAACAAAAAGTATTTTAGTTTTAATTTACTTACAAATAGAAAGAAGTAAATGACTTTTTTTAATGAAAAAATACTAAATTTCCAAGCAATTAATTGAATAATACTTATCATAAAAACTATAAACAAATAATAATAATGAAAACTATCAACAAATAATAATAATGGAAATTATAAACAAATAATAATATCCACTAACTTTATTAAATAACTTGATTAAATGGTACCTATTATGGAAACCATAAGCAAATAATAATATCTAATAACCACATTTACTCAGAGACTATAAGCAAATAATTAGTATAGTTAAAAGTAAAGTAGTTGGATGTAGATAGAGTCATTCATTTAATTTTGTGAAAATTGATGACTATTAAATAAAGGTTAAATATTAAACTAATTATCAAATTTTTGTAATTATTTATTTATATTATAATATTAACATAAAACACATATTTTTTAATAAACAAACTATTTTTTAACAACTTCTTAATGGAAATTTATTTAAATCTTAATCAAGATGCATTTAAGCATAACAAGATCTAACGACCATGAAATGAATCATAGTTTTACATTTGTTAGACTCGGGTTAATCTTATTGATCCACTCAAAGAAATCCAAAATCTGAGATAATATATAAACGCCTATAATATAGCAATATCCAATAACTAGATTTACAAGGAATTAATAACTATTCATAACTAATAACTATGAGCAAAATAATAATTATATCTAATAATTACGTTTACAAGCCAATAATAAGTAAGAACTATGCACAAACAATAATATCTAATAACTAGCCATTAACAAATAATAACTTAGGTTTAAAAAAAAATAATGAATAACTCAGGTTTTTCATATTTTTCATAAAAGTAATTAAGTTTTCATATTTTTCATAAAAGTAATTAAGTATTCTATTAAGTGTTGACATCTTAAGCTTTAAGCTTGTGAGTCTTTGGCAAAGTTGATGTCGTTAAGTAATGCACATCTTAAGCTTGTGAGTCATATTGATGCCATTAAGGTTGAACAATGAAATTTGAATTTCCAATTCACTAATTTGGATTGAAATTTGAATTTGCGATTTATTGGGTTTTGAAAGGTGAATGAATTTGACTCGTTAAATTTGAATTTTGAAAAAATAAATCGGAGTGTTTTTATGTTTTTAAATCCTAATTGTAAGTTATTAATTTAGATTTGGAATTTGAGAAAAAATAATTATTTAGTTTTCAATGTATTTTTTTAAATTGAAGTTCTTTATTTAGATTTGAAATTTACAATTTGATAAAAAAAATATTTGAAATTTGAAATTTGGGAAAAAAACTTAGAAGCATTGAATTTTCTATGTTTTCTATTGTAATTGTAAGCTAGTTATTTGGATTTGAAATTTGAAAAAAAAAAATTGAAATTTGAAATTTGAAAAAAATAATCTTAAGAGTACTATGTTTTATGATTTTTATCATAATTGCAATATGCAAACACGAACTGGGTGGTCGACTGCAGATCATTGTACATAGCAAAAGCTCAAACACACACATAAAAAAAGTTGCCAAGAAGTATGTCTTTTCAATTAAATGAAAGAAATCTCTATACAAGGGAAATTACAATATGGATTATAAGAGTGAATCAAAATAAATATCGACTACTACACACACAAGGTAATAAAGAGGGATTGTTACGTTCTGAATGCCCTCACACTCTCACTCTCTATAACACAATGCATGATCGACACACAACCTCTGCTTCTTGCTCGCTTTGGCTCTCTCCTCGTCCAAAGGCTCGCAAAAGTCCCCCAAATTCACTCTCTAAACACTTCCAGGTATTTGCAGTTGTACTTCAACACACAACATCTTAGTAAATTTGTCGAATATGACAAGCATGGAGTTTTCCCTTGTTGTGTTCTCGACAATCCCAACACAAAATCCACGTTGATATCTTCCCATGGTATAGTTGGTATGGCAAAAGGTGTATACAACCCTACATTTCGACTTCCTCATTTTGAAATCTAGTATACTTGATACTATCGAACTTGTTTCTTTACATCTGTCGACATTCTTGGTCATTATTACTTATCTGTGACCAATCTTATGGTCTTTTCGATGTCAGAGTATCCTCCTAATATTCCACTGTGTAGTTCCTTGATCGGATTCTGCTGCAATGATCCTCTCAGGATACATAACTAATGTCCCTTGAATAGGCATCCTTCCTGGATAAAATTATCCAAGTATGTTGTTCTATCAACACTCCATGGCTCCTTCAAATCCTTCCATGCATCAACAAGGTCTTCATCGCCCTCATAGTCAGTCTCCATTGACTCTAATCCTTTCAACTTCACAACAATCATCCCCAACTTCACAACAATTGTCCCCAACAATGTGACTCTTTGAGTTAATGTGACAACTACCTTGTTGTTCTTTCCCGATTTGCGCCTCAATACAAAGTTGTAACTTTGAATGAACTCAACACATTTCATGCGCTTCTCGTACAAATTTTTCCAATTGTTCAAGTACCTCAGAGCTTGATCGTCGATATACAACGCAAATTGTTTCAACAACAGGTAGTGTCTCCATTTCTTTAATGCTTGGATGATTGCATAAAACTCATGGTCATAGGCTGAATACTGATTCTTTTCTTCGTCCAACTTCTCACTAAAGAATTCAATCATTCGACCCTCCTAGCTCAACACAAATCCAATTTTTTTTAATAGAAACTAAAAAGGAGTAATATTAAAAACGTTGTGCACAACCATTCATTAAAAAAAATAGCATCTGAAGAGTTTGTGCTGATCTGAGAAAGAGGAGACAAAACTAGGCTAGAGGATAGACCTTAATATGACGCACAGAATTCTTAAATTACGATTAATTACAGACGTAGTATATACTAGAATGTACTGTTGATTAAGTAAGATGCAAAAAAACATAGAATTAAAAAAAAAACACATTATGGGCTGCTTGGAGGCCCCACGGGCTGAGTGATAGATTCCTCCTCCATGTGTTGTATTGCTCCTGGAATATTTTCATGAGCTTGGTTTCCCTGTTTCATTTGCACCAAGCGCTGAAGATCCTCCTGAATGTGGTCTACTTTCCCCATTATTTCCTTCAAATTCATTTCATTATCATCTATCCTAGCATCATGTTTGCTAATCTGGTAAGACGTATATTCAGCCACATCAACAAGCTTTTTTAACTCTTTGGTTGTCTCCCTGTTGTCCATAATTCCTATTGCCATCATTTCGTATAAACACCGAAGATTTTCCTTCAAGTCTGCAAGGCCTGCATTTTCACCTACGCGGCCCATTCCCTGGTTTCAGAGATGTTCTTGGCCAGAAATGTGACTATCAAGACTTAAACTTCACAGCCTGTTAAGCACAGATCCTAAGAAATTGAAAACCTGCCCACTGCAAAAAATGCTACCTCTAGAGGGAAAATTGTTGTAAATAGAACTGAGAATAAAAAGTTCTTGCTGCAGGGTGTCACAATCATTTCTACTATGACAAGAGAGAGTTCCTATCATGCCTTCCTCCCAATCAGAGCAAATACAACCAAGAGTCAGAATATTACCTTTAGTAAGGAGTTGTCTGAAGAGAATTTCACTAGTCGTAGGGCCTGAGGCTGAGCGCCAAGACAGACCAACAACGCTGCGGGATGGGAAAAGGTAGTTTAGGAATGCAACAAGCACAAGTATCTCCTTAAAAAAAATCCTCAGCAAAGGCAAGGACTCCCAAGGGATCACTTGGGCAAATCCTTCATCAAATCCAAACCTAACAATGAGTAGAGCTTCTTCCAGATAAACAGCTTGAGGTTCAATGCAGTTGCGGCTATCAAAAGGAGCGAAGGGGCAAATGAAGCTTCGAGATGAAGCCATGGTACATAGTGGGAGATGGAGTGGAGCGTGCCTTCTGAATGGGAATTTAATCTTGAAAGGATGGTGCATTAATGCAGGAGGGTTCGTGGATGGGGTGAAGATGGGCAGAGGCCACACGTCACCATAGGAAGAAACGAAAATTAAACCATAATCCATAAAGTTTATTATGGTGAGACTTAGGTTAGGGTGGGTTATTTCTAAGAATTAGGGAATGGGTTTGAATCCTATGTCTAAATCATTGATGCAAATATGACCTTGGGGAAGGGAGGCCCTTGAATTATCCAGAGAGTCTACAAGAGAATTATTTGCTCGGAGAATATGGAAAAAATCAACTTTATTCGAGAGGAGGGGAGTGATTCTGTCATACAGCCTTCTGCACTTGATGGATCATGTGAAGTATGCATTAATGATTTTGTATATGAATTTCGTCGAGTCTCCAAATACTGCTATCTTGGGTGTAGCTATCATGTCTAAGAGTTCTATTCCCTGCAAGAGAGCCATCCACTCGGCTTCATTATTCATCTTGTGGCTTAGCCCCCAAGCGAAAGTTTTTTCCGTTTGTCCTATAGGATCTAGTAAGACCCCCCCTAGCACCTACCAACCCTAACACAACTCCAATTAAAAGTCCACTAGTGTTGCAATCAACTTGGAATACCATTTCAAAGTATGGAAAAGCTAACACTGGGATCTTCGTTACTTTCTACTTCAGCTTCTCAAAAGCTCGTTGGGAAGATTCTGTCCACTTGAAATCTCCCTTTTTCATGCACAGTGTCAATGGTGCACATATTCGACTAAAATATCTTATGAAATTGAAATAGAAAGTAGCAAGTCCATGAAAAATCCTTAGCTATGTGGAATTTGTCAGCTCAATGCACTGCAAAATTATCTTGACCATTTCAGGGTCCATCTTCAGTCCTTCTGTAGAGATAAAAAATACTACATATACTAATTCATTCTACATGAAGGAACTCTTATACAAGTTTACTAATAGCTTTTCCTAGATCAGCCTCTGCAGTACTTGTCAGATATGTGGCAAGTGCAATTTTCTCGTATGACTAAAAATTAGTATGTCGTTGAGGTATGAAAAAAAAAATTACCCAAAAATGGCTTTATCACTTTGTTCCTCAATCTCATGAATTTGCTTGGTGCATTGGCCATCCCCAATGTCATAATTAACCATTCATAAAGTCCCTCCTTCATCTTAAAGGATGTCTTCCATTCATCACATGTCTATACACATTCTCCATTCTCCTCTCTTCTTGGGTGCTATTACAACTGGTACAACACATGGACTCGGGATATCTTTGATCAGGCGTCTATGTAACAAATCCTCGACATGTCAGTTCAACTCAATATTATTCATTGGCATCATTATGTATGATGCCTTGTTTGGTAGACTCGACCTTGGAATCAAGTCAATCTTGTGTGGTATACTCCTAGTAGACGACAACCCAGTCAAAATTTCATTGACCATTATGCCCCTAAACTCCGACAATTCTTCTTTGGCATCCATCGGATTCGTTTTAGGTAGCTTATCAACACTTGGGCCTCTTGGAATGACAACGAATAAATATTGTTTCTTATCTTTATCCCTCAGGAAGTCCTTTGTTGAACACATTAGAACTCACTTTTCCTAACATCCACTTTCCTTTGCTTGGTTATTCGACTATTCAACCAAGTGTATTAGTCATAATATTTTTTTGTCATTCACGATTGTTACTATATTCTGTTGAACATCATATAAAATTTTTTGGTTGTATTTCCATGGTCGACCCAACAATAGGTGACATGCATCCATGGGAATCACATCACATAACACAATATCATGTAACCCTCCATTCTTGAAGTCGATCTGACACTATTGTGTCACCGTAACATGATAACCATTTCACAACCATGATACCTTATATGTGTTTGGGTGTAGTTGGAACTTCAAACCTAACTTGTTGATCACCTCCGTCAACACCATATTTTCCATGCTTCCTCTATTGAAAATGGTCATACAACATTTGTCCCGAATCTTCACCTTTGTTCGAAAAAATTCTTTCCTATGCATCAACTCCTCTTCTTCCCATCGTGTCAAATGAAATAAAATTCATGACTTTGTCAAGTTTTTTCTCTCTCTAATGGTAATTCTGCCAATCGTTCGTTCATAGTTGAACTAGCTTAGTCATCATTTAGACTCTTGGTTTCTTGTCGACTTGTGGTATGCAAATATTTTGGGAACTTATATGCCTTGTTTCTTAGCTCAGGACACTTATATTAGACTATTTTCAATTGGTTCACACATCCACCTCTAAAAAACCTTTATTACCACTATCGCCTAACATTCTAGGGTTTTCACTTCAACACCGGTACTTAGATGTATCTTCTCCAATCGTTATTTCTTCTTGTCGATCATCTTAAGTCTCTTCTTTCTTCACCCCACTAGTCTGTACTTTAGAGGTGGAATACTTATGACTTTGAGGAGACGAATTTCCTCTGGTCATCGAAGTATTCCTCAATAGCTTCTCTTATTCCTTCAACGCTAGTTGATAGGATTTAGGGAGAGTTCTAAACTTCAATAGGATCAACTCATCTTGTATAATGTACTTCATTCCGTTAACATATATTGTAACTTCATCTTCCCCTTCTTTGGTTTGTCTTGACCTAATCAACAATCAGTAGAATTACTCCATGAATTCTTTCACAGTCATGTCCTTCTTTCTTAGGTTTTGTAATTTCCTGAACAACGAGATAATATAGTCAATGGGAAGGAACTTATCCTTCAACTTGGTGACCATTATGTCCCAAGTATTTATATTCTCCTTTCCTTTCTTCACCTTGACATTTTTTATGTTATCCCACCATAACAAGCCATGACCTTTAAAATTTAAATAGGGATATTTTACCCTCTTGGGGTCTTCTATTTGCTCCATGTCAAAAAAATTCTCCATCTCTTTGACCTAATCTATCAACTCTTCTAGGTCCAATATTCCTAAGTAGGTAGGCACATCCATATTAGCCTTACCTCTCATCTCTGAGAAATCCTTTAACAGTCTATATTTTGGCTCATCTAACTCCTCTTCTTCTTCTTAAGCATCCCTATACTTGGCTTCCTTGTCACTATGGTCAAGAGTCTCTACAACATATCCTCATTGTTGGGCCCCGTTCATGGTTTCTAGTTCAATTTTCAATGTATTCATCATCTAGAGTCATTCTTCAAAGGTTTCACGATCAGTAATGACCTGTGTGCATCCACATTTTCTTATACCACATACATTAAAAACCCTCTGAGCAATTTCTCTTCTTATACAACAACAACACCATTCCCACGACTCTACCCAACCACAAATGTAGTCATATTCCTCTCATCCAATCACAATCAGACCTTTTACATAGGATTTAACCTCTCACTCTGATACCAACTGATGCAAGGAAGACCTAAGTGATCAGCTGTAGATATATGTACACAACAAAATCTCAAACACACACACATACAAGAATAGTTTCCACTAAGTATATCTTTTTAATTAAATGAAAGAAATCTCTATACAAGAGAATTACAATATGGATTATAAGAGTCACTTAGAATGAAAATCGATTGCTACACACATAAGATAAGAAAGAGGGAATGTTACATCCTCAATTCCCTCACATCTCTCTCGTTGGAACACAATGTAGGTGCAACACACAACCTCTACTTCCTGCTCACTTTGGCTCTCTCCTCGTACAAAGACTTGCAAAACTTCCCCAGAAGTCCCATTCTATGAATGCTCTAAGGTATTTATAGTTGTGCTTCAACAAAAAGTCTTCGATTTATTCTTATAGATTTTCTCTTACCCCTAGGCAATTCCATGGATGCATTAAATACACCACTGGTTCAATCTTGCGGGTTTCACCACCTAGTGTCCTTCAACAACTTCCATAACTATTTTGCAACTATTCCAACTACCCCGTTGCTTTGTTCCTCAAGTTTATGTTTCTTGGTTGGTTGGTAACTCATCGCCTCCTCCTTTCCCTGCTTAGTATGTCGCATCGGCCCTTGCGAATACCTCGTCGCCCGTCATTGACTATCTCGTGTCAAAATCCTCATGACTCACCACTTTTCTTGTCGACTAACTCACCCATTTCTCTAGAGGTTGTCGACTCTTCGCTCGGAGCTTCATTCGTTTATCTTCGACTGTTTTGGTTGGGCCTAGATGCCACTACATTAGTGCAAATCAATAACTTAGATTTAAAATTTGAAAATAAATTGAGTATTAAGTTTTCTCATATTTTTTCCTTATTTGGATCCTAGATTGAATTTGGATTGAAATTTAAAAAATTAATTTGATTTGAAAATAGTAGTATTAATTTTTTTATGTTTTCTACTTTAATAAATGTTTAAAAAGAGTTTTTGAGACATTTAAAAAAAATGTTACGAATATAAAAATATTAAATAATAAGAAACACTAATCACAACTAATAAGAATTAATAAGAATTAATGAATATTAAATATAATTAAAATGAGAGGATGTGATTCCTCAATATTGATGCCTAAGCTATATTTAAGGTGGGCCAATCATTTTAGTTTTCATATCATCTATTCAATTCAACGTTTATTTATATATCTATTATTTTTTAAGATGGATTCTCTTCTATAACACATGGATACGAAGTTACATTGGTATCGGAGCTTGGGTTTGACTCGAGTTTGGCTCATTTACATTCACCTTGCCTTTTGGTTTTTATAAGATAAGAAGAAAGAAATAAATTATCCATGGGAGAAAATAAAAGCAAAAAGAAAGACAAAAAAGTGAGAAGAAAGAAAGAAGAAGCTAAAACCAACACATGTTTTTATTATACCAACACATGGTTTTATAAAACCAACCCTTGGTTTTATAAAACCACACTTGGTTTTCAAAAAAGTGTAATATATAATTAAACAAACACACACGCACATAATCGTGATCTAAAAGGAGATATAAAAGGGGATATAAACTAACCCTCATCATATCCAATTCAAATATCTTTAGGATAGGAAATAATCTTAATTATTATAAATTATTTTAAAAACCATGAAGTCATGCAATGAAGAAATTATAATGCTTATTGAGAAATTCAAGAGGGATAAAGATGAAATGGTCACTGCAAATTCAATGAAACTCGATGATGAAAATGAAAGTTATGAGGAGAAAAGATTGAAAGTCATCATCTCCCATGGAATTAGAACATGTAGAGATGACCATAATGAGAGTGAAGATAATGTTGTTGATAAGTATCCAAAATATTGGCATGCTCCTAGTGATGACGATACCAATTTTGAGGAGAAAATATTTAAATCGTACATGTCCCTTTGGATTGGAATGGGAAGAGATGACCTTGACCAGGAAGAGGAATATGTAAAAAAAGATGATATATTTAATGAAGATGATGTTAAAGAAGAAGATATTATATACCATTATGTAATCAAAGATGAGTATAATGATATCGATCAAGATAGTAAGAAAGACAAATATACAAAACATCAAAGTGGTGAAGAAAATGAAAATGAAAATTTTGATAAAGATGAAGATGATATTGACCAATATTTTGAAGAGAATCAAGCCAGTGTTGTTGACAATAATGATGATCAATGCGAAAAAAAGGGATGGATCCTACAATGTGCAAAGGAATCCAAGTCTGATAAATCATATATTTTAGATTCCACTTCGACCTTGACTACCCTATCACCTTAGAAAAACATAAATACAACATTGTATGGTGATTTTGAGTCTGAGAACACTTGTGAGGCCTCATCTTACAAGGTGAAATATGAGGATAATACAAGGGGAATGACACATGATGACATCCCAAATATACTTGCATCATGAGCAAAGATGGAATTGAGATGGTACAAGATGAGTAATGGACTTCCAATTGACATTTTATCATCATTTAAGGACCAAAGTTATCTCTCATTTTGTAAACTTGGTATTGATATTCATGGAAATATTATTCATATTCATGTACATGGGAAGCATGACAACTTGGTTGTGGAGCCTAATCTTCTAGATATAGAGATATTATTCAGTTGTGATTGTAACCCGAGAGTACTTTACACTCATTCCACCTGCCTTGGGGTTCGGGGGTAGCACCCTCGAGAAAAGGGGGGTTCGGGGGTGGAGCCCCCGAAATTTTTTTTTTGGGATGTGTGTTGGCCAATAGTATTGCGGACCCATGGTATTGGGTTAACCCCAGAATTTTCCCATTGTATTTCCCCTATAAAATAAATCATTGTAAATCGACTGGGTATGGTATTGTATTGTATTGGAAGAGAGACTGTGAGAGCATGAAGAGGAAGTGCAGGGGTTTTGCTGTAGGGTGTATCCCTTCATCTTTCTGCACTGTAATAAAAGGACTGGAAAATTTCTTTGTGGACGTAGCCCATCGTTTGGGTGAACCACATTATATCTGTGTCTCTCTGTAATGTTTTAATGTCTTTTGCATCTTGTTTATTGATTTAACTATATATCTATTATTGCTCTACAATCCTGTTTTCTAACAATTGGTATCAGAGCCAAAAGGTCTATTTGGTTAGTAAACTCGCAGGAAAGAAGGATTGCTGGTTTGAGTGGGAGCAATGGCAGAAGAAAGAAAGTTTAGGGTCAAGAAATTTAACGGCCAAAACTATCAGTTATGGAAGATGCAAATGGAGTACTATCTGTACCAGAAGGATATGTACCTGCCGTTGGGCGAAAAATAAAACTAGTCGACGGCTATGAAGGATGAAGAATGGGAGGTTCTTGACAGAAAGGCACTAGGAACAATACGGCTGTGCCTGGCTTCGTCGGTGGCCTTCAATATTTCGAAAGAAAAAACAACAGAGGTGTGATGAGCGCATTGAGTAAGCTCTACGAAAAACCCTCGGCTTCTAACAAGGTATTTTTAATGAAACATTTATTTAATATGAAGATGTCGAAAGGTGGATCTATTACTGACCATTTAAATGAGTTTAATACACTTACCAGTCAGCTAAGTTCTGTAAAAGTGAACTTTGATGATGAGGTTAGGGCTCTTCTAATCTTGTGCTCATTGAAAGAAAGCTGGAATAGCTTAGTCATGGCTGTAAGTAACTCTGTCCCTAGTTCAAACACTCTTAGGTTTGATGATGTTGTTGGTGTTATTCTTAGCGAGGAAATGTGAAGAAAAAGCACAAGTGAGACATCAGATAATGCGTTGACCATGGAGAGTAGAGGGAGACAAGACGAGAGATGAAGGAGGCCAGGAAATCATGAAAAGTATAAAAAGGGAAGATCCAAGTCTAGATTTGAAAAAATAGAGTGCTGGATTTGTGGTAAGAAAGGACACCTAAAGAAAGACTACAGAGCACCAAAGAAGAAAGGTGAGAGGCAGCGAGAGACTACCCAGGAAGCTAATGTAGTAGGTGATGTGTTACAAGATGCTTTGATTCTTGCATTAGATAATACTAGTGATTACTGGGTAGTAGATTCAGGGGCTTCATGTCATGCTACACCCCATAGGAAATTCTTTTATGATTATGTTCAAGGTGATTTTGGGCATGTGTTATTGGGGGATGATGAACCATGTAAAATTGTTGGAAAGGGTAAGGTACGGATTAAGCTAAATAATGGAAATGAATGGTTGCTAAAGGATGCAAGGCACATTCCTACTATGAAAAGAAATCTGATCTCAACAGGGCAGTTGGGAGATGGCGGCTGTTTATCTACGTTTCACTAGTGGAAAATGAGAGATTAGTGACCAGGAGACCACAATTTTTGGTCACCACATTTTTTTTCAAGGGATAAATGACCAAAATTGATAAATTTAAGTGAGCTAACTAAAAAAGACCAAGATAAATGACCACTTTTGGTCACGAGATAAAAACCAACTTAAAACGACCAAGATAAATGACCAAATTTGGTCACGAGATATCTAGACTAAAAATGACCACATAACAATTTGTCATTTATTTGGTCATTTTTAGTTGTCACTCCGGAAATGAAAAAAATTACAAATTTGACAATGAATTTTTACATTTTACTAAATTCTAACATATATATAATATATATTTACACGTCCCTATATTAATTAAACTGAATTAATGCAACCCAACTATATGTTAATTTGGACATGACCTTGGCACATAAAAAATCCCACTAAACCTTGGCATATAATGTTAATTATAAGGCTAATTTGCATGACCTTGACATATAATTATAGTTTTTATAGGCTAATTTAGACACAATCTTGGTACCTTGGCTAATTAAATCGGTGGAATTGATGCCAGTTAAATGGTATTTTGCTATTTGGACTAGCAGTCGTTATAGAAAAAATTATATTATCTAAACTTTAGAAGATCAATTCATATAATATGGGAGCGATAAAGATTTTCATCATCATATTATGCACTCAAAATGGACTCAATTCACATAATAAACTCAATTCACATAATGAACTCAATCCTAGAATTAATATAACCTACGAGACATTTGTGGGTAACAAAAACATGTTGACCATGCTATGTCGACCATCTACTCCATGGACATTTTGTACTCATCTATGTTTTGTTTATTAAAATAATATAAATATAGAAACTCATTAAAGTTAATATATAAATTAGTTTATCATAT
>LPNX010699507.1:152846-191530 GCA_001517045.1 Pseudotsuga menziesii | reverse complement strand
ATAACAATGGACCTTGCATACCCTGAACTAGCCAGGTAGCGCCAATGATTAATGATGGGCATATTTTGCAACCCTGCACCAGTTCAAGCACCCCGCCAAATCGATATTTGGTCCCATATTTCCCTTTGGTACAAGCAAGTGGTTGGTTGGTTGTGAGAGGATGAATTACGTCTAAGAGGCATCTTTTTGGGCATCTATTAGGCCATGCAGATTGAAATTGAGACACCGGTTGAAGGGTTTGAAAAATTGGCTGTATATTTTCAATTGCTGCGATGGATAGATGGGAATTGAGCAAACTTGGAGGATTTGAAGAGGCATGCATAGAATTCTGGAGCATTGGAGTTGAATTTGCAGTCGAAATCCCATTCACAAGTTAGTAAATTCCATTCTTTTTAATAAACTTTAAATACAAGGTTTCTCTGGTTTATTTTTTTCCTATGAAAAAAAAATGACGGTCCACATTATGGAGTACACCTGTTATTACATGGTTTCTCTGGCTCCACATAAGTTTTTTCATTGTTTCAGAAGGCCCTTCTCCAGATCTATTTCCACACACATTCTAGCATAGGAATAGTTACCTCCTTTGGGCTCAGCTCAGTCAATAAAATGGCCCTACTTGTTTCTAATGTCTTTGAGAAAGGATTCATCCCAAAATATTATGGGGAGGTATGGTAGCTTGACCCACTCAGGGGCTACAGAGATCTCCATATCTAGATCAAATCCTAGGGTCCAATGGGTGAGGAAAATTTCCTTGGAACCCGTGAGATTTGAAGCTCAGGTCTCTCTCCTCCTTGCTATGAAATAAAAACAAGAAAAAATCTCAACCAAAAGCAACATTAAATACATTACCTTGACTCTTGGGAGCCTAATTCTACAGAATCCATGCTTGAACTGCTAGAGGACTAGGCCAAAGGCCTATAAAATTTCCTATCAGAGTTCACTCATGCATAATAAGGGCTTTTCTCTTTTCCTTTGAAGACGAAATGCCTAGCTTGGGAATGGCTTCTGCCCTCTTTACGAACTAGTTCTGCATTGGGTACTTCACATTGGTTGACTTTGAGGATCTAAGTAAACAAAGGAACACCTCTGCCTTAGATTTAGAAGGATTATCCATACTGAAAATGCCAAGGGAATCTCAACCTCGGGTGCTGTTGAAGGAGCATAATTACTTTTCATTTGAATAAACAGTTAGTGGAACACGGGCATTCACACATGGTCATTCATTCTCAGCATCCCCATAATCAATGGAACCAGCCTCCTTAGTTTCCCAGGATCCGTCCCAATAGGAGCATTTCCGTTATAGAATTAAAACATGGAGCAGAGGATGGGTGAGCATTGATTTTTATTTTTACCAAAATAATATTATGTTTTTTGCTACAAAAACTGGGCTTGTGACCAAAAAAATCTGTTATCTTTTCTATTGTAGGAATCGACATAAAAAAAATTAATAACCTTTTAAATTTGATACATAACCTTAGTTACAATGTTATATGTCTTCTCAATACTTGATTGTAAGCATCTTCTTACTCTCAATAAATACATGTAATGTTACAAATCTCTCCATACTAGATTGTAAGTTGCACCTTGCTACTCAATGATAAGTCTCCTCCATACTAAGTTGTAAACACCTAGCTACTTTTAATACAATAAAACTCTAAATCATACCTTCTAAAAGATTTTAGTAAACTAAAACATTAACAAGTTTTTATTATGTAGTGACATTAGATCATGGATCACTAATGTAGCAGAATATTGATGTTAAAATCATATTTCTGAGGTCTCACCTTTTCCCACATCTACAGGACTCGCAACTAAAGTGAGAGCTCAAGAAAGGATCCTCTTTTTTGAGGAATTTCAGGATTTTACCCAGATCGATGAATGATCTATCGAAGTCTACTAGCTTTTATGTTTTTTTCTAATCATGGAGGACTGTTCATTTGCTTTGAAGTTGTTTTCCTCATGCATGTGCTTGGTATTGCTTTTATGTTTATATATTTGATACTTAAGATTTTTATAGGTTTTTTTTTCCACAAAACTGATCATGTAATTATAATTTTGAGTCACACTGAATAACAAAAAGTAATAAGTTTTCATTCATTTTGATTCAAGAAAAACATCTTTTAAACGGAAGCCAATAATTTAATAATATATCAATATTTTGAGAGCGTTTACAAAGTATATTGATGCAGAGATGGCTTGAGAATGTATCATTGAGCTTGTTGATGCATAGCTCAAACCCGTGTTCACTGAAAACTATCTTCTAGAACCTCCTTGGCAGCGTTACTTTTGGCTATTGTGTAAATCCAAAGGTTGTTGCTAATTACTTTGGTTAATGAGATATGGGCTGATCTGTTGTAATGGCCATTACATGGGTGCATTACACACTCTCCTAAAAACTTATTTTTTCAGTATTTCTGTTTGCTTTGTAAAATTTCACTTGGAGTAGAGCTGAGATGGTAATTATTCATGTGACTTTAAAGCTGGAGACCTATGTTCAATTCCTTGGTTGCTGGAGATATATACTTGGTTTTATTTACATGTAAGAAACTACTCATTGTTGAATTGGTTATGTTTTGTGTGGGTTGGAAGTGAATAATCTTGGTTCCATTCCCTTTGACGAGAACTTTGGTTTTAATGACATATCTCTGTTAAATGAAGTAGGTGGAAGCATCATATGCTTAGGTGCATTTTTTGGGTTTGGAGTTTATAACACTATAAAAAAGTGGTATGGAATTTTTTTAAAAATTCAATGTTTTACCTCCCCTAAATGTTAAACGACACTTCTTGTTTCTAATGTCTTTGAGAAAGGATTCATCCCAAAAGATTATGGGGAGGTATGGCAGCTTGAGCCACTCAGGGGCTATAGAGATCTCCATATCTGGATCAAATCCTAGGGTCCAATGGGTGAGGAAAATTTCCTTGCAACCTGTGAGATTTGAAGCTCAGGTCTCTCTCCTCCTTGCTATGAAATAAAAACAAAAAAAATCTCAACCAAAAGCAACATCAAATACATTACCTTGACTCTTGGGAGCCTAATTCTACAGAATCCACGCTTGAACTGCTAGAGGACTAGGCCAAAGGCCTATAAACTTTCCTATCAGAGTTCACTCATGCATAATAAGGGCTTTTCTGTTTTCCTTTGAAGACGAAATGCCTAGCTTGGGAATGGCTTCTACCCTCTTTACGAACTAGTTCTACATTGGGTACTTCACATTGGTTGAATTTGAGGATCTAAGTAAAGAAAGGAACACCTCTGCCTTAGATTTAGAAGGATCATCCATACTGAAAACGCCAAGGGAATCTCAACCTCGTCTTTTTCAGGCTGCAGTAGAAAATGAGGTGGACCAGCACCACAATGAGTATGAATTTGAAGAGGTATATTGCGTTTTCTTGAGGCTACACCTTTATAAGTAGAGGTCTCTCAAAGATAAAGGGGTGGAGAAACCTGGACCTAAATACCATCTGCCTTATGAGTTTCTATAAAGGGTGGGACAAGTTGCATATACTTGAGCTGCCATTAGGGTCATGAGTGCATAACCATTCATGTCTCATACTTGTGAGTCCATGATGAACTATCTTTTTCTATATGTGATGTTTTATTCTAGATCTCGAGAGACTTATTGATGCAGAGCTGGCTTGAGAATGTATCATTGAGCTTGTTGATGCATAACTCAGACCCGTGTTCACTGAAAACTGTCTTCTGGAACCTCCTTGGCAGCGTTACTTTTGGCTATTGTGTAAATCCAAAGGTTGTTGCTAATTACTTTGGTTAATGAGATATGGGCCGATCTGTTGTAATGGCCATTACATGGGTGCGTTACACACTCTCCTAAGAACTTAGGTTTTCAGTATTTATGTTTGCTTTGTAAAATGTCACTTGGAGTAGAGCTGAGCTGGTAATTATTCACATGACTTTAAAGATGGAGACCTGTGTTCAATTCCTTGGTTGCTGGAGATATATACTTGGTTTTATTTACATGTAAGAAACTACTCATTATTGAATTGGTTATGTTTTGTGTGGGTTGGAAGTGAATAATCTTGGTTCCATTCCCTTTGATGAGAACTTTGGTTTTAATGACATATCTCTGTTAAATGAAGCAGGTGGAAGCATCATATGCTTAGGTGCATTTTTTGGGTTTGGAGTTTATAGCACTGTAAAAACAAGGTATGGAATTTTTTTAAAAATTCAATGTTTTACCTCCCCTAAATGTTAAACGACATATTCTTTTGATTCTAAGGTATTTTTTGGTAACTGTAGAAAATAAGTTGAGGACTAAGCTCTAAAGATGATGAAGAAAGAGGTATTCTTCATCAAGGTATCATTATCATTTTTTTCACTGTGAGAGGCCTAATGCCACTTTGTCAGATATCTCTAGGTGACCATCTTGGATTGAGAAATAAAACCCCATAACATTAGTGTCTAACTTCAGATGAAGCTCTTCAGTATGTACTATGTTCCGTTGATTATGGTAATTTGATGAAAATCCTTAGACACCTAGAGCTGTAGAATTTTGCTATACAGTTAAAGCACATCTTGGCATATATTTATCTTTATTTTTTTGTTAGCCCCGCCTAGAAATCCCGTTCATTGTCATGCATTTCTGTGGTATACGCTAATTGAATTAACTTTGAGTTCCATTGATTGTTGTTGGTTATTCATAGATATCAATTAAATATCTTATCCCTGGACCAACATTTACTGGTATAGACAAATTTGTTTAAAAGACCTTGGTTTTCCAAGCATGGTGCAGTTTTGGCAGTACACATTATCTTTAAATCTGTTAGGTAGAAAGACGGATTGCCACAATAAGCATTTTCAAAAAACTATATTGTGCTTATTGACATCCCTCGCATGTGTAAATTATTAATAACTTAAATTACTAGGTTTTTCATTGAATATATGACTAAATTGAATTGATGCTTGTGTACTTCATATCAATAGTAGATTTATTGGTTTGAATAGTATTCTGCATTATACTATGTTCTTGTTTCTATAGTTTGGAATGCAATGAGTGCCTTGGTAACTGTGACATTTTAGCTTTCTTTGTATTCTTAGCTGATGTATTCACGTGATATATCAATTTTCCAGGTACTGGAGGTATTCAATCAATGAACATGGAACACAAGACATCCCTGCAATGATTGAAAAAATTCGTGAGATAAAGATGTATGAGCTAAGACAGTTGAAAGCTGATGAGGAATCTTTTGATGCAACAAACAATCTTCCTTATTCATTTTGTGCTGTTTCTCACAGTCTTGGTGGAGCTGCCATGTTGATGTACTTGGTGACCAGGTGCCTAAAAGGCCTTCCACATCAACTTTCAATGCTGAATCTATTATCACTTGCAAGATTTCATGAGGATGCTGCTATGATCTTCAAATTATTTGAGTATTTTCTTCCTGCTTTTGCTCCAATTTTAGCTCCCTTGATACCTGGGCTATATATACCTACCAAATTTTTTTGGATGCTTTTCCACAAATTAGCTCAGGATTTTCAGAATTATCCTGCAATAGGAGGACTTGTACAGACCTTGCTCAGCTATGTTGTTGGTGGGGATAGCTCAAATTGGGTAGGTGTGATAGGTACACCACACTATAATATGAATGACATGCCAGGAGTCTCCTATCGGGTTAGAGTACACTTAGCGTAGATGAAACATGCAAAGAAATTTCTTATGTATGATTTTGGGAGTTCATCTGCTAATATGGAAACCCATGGTATGCCTTACCCATTAGAAATCGGGGCAAACTATGGTGTCATTGATATTCTAGTTGATGTAATCACTGGTCTAAAGGATAGACTCATACCTTATTCCATGGTGATGAAGCACTACCGGATGATGAAAGAAGCTGGAGTCCAAGTCTCATACAATGAGTTTGAATATGCTCATCTTGACTTCACTTTTTCTCACAAGGAGGAGATTCTCACATATGTTATGTCACGACTCCAGGTTGGGTCATCGCCAACAATGAAAGGTTTTGATTCTAAATCAACAAAATCAAGGAAGTCTGGTTACGGCAGTCAGAAATATCAAGGGAGTAGGGACACGAGAAAGTCTAGCAAGCGTTCATCTTGTAGATCATTTAGCAAGCAAGACAACATTTCTACAGATGACAAATTGCTTGAACAACCAACAAGTCCCATTTCAGGCTGCAGTTCTTCAAAAGGATCTTCAACATCAGCGAACACATAACTAAGTGGAGGCTCAAATGGAAAATAACAGTTTTCAGTGATGTTTTGGAAAGGAAGATGTAGAGAGAATAGTATATAATTCCAAAATTCATTTGGCACAGTGGGTTTGTTCATAAAATATATGAAAGCTAATCAATTCTGCTTATAATTTTTTTCTGTTGAAACTATCACCCTGGTAATATTAATATGGCCATAGCTTATATTTATTAATTTTCAGTATTTTTTCCATGTCTAGGAGAGGTTGAGGTTGATAATATCGATTTGTCTTTTTTCTGAATGTTGAAAACAAATCCCTGGCAGACTCATAGAAAAACCAACCCAGTCACAAGATTGTAATTATTGCCTTCTTCAAGTTCCAATCCTAGTTCGGATATATGATCATCTTTGAACAACTCCCAAGGATCCTCTTCTTTTGTGCTTGCAATATTTAGTACAAATTATTACCTCTGCAATTGGTTGTATTGTGGGGTGGCACATGGGAACTGATGATCCCTCTAGATGGAAGTAGATCCCCATCCTTATACAATTAGATAAGTATCAGGGTCTCCTGCTATTCCTGCACAACCACTTCTAGATTAGTGACCTTTATAGGTACATGCGGTGCCTCTACTTTCTTCTTTCCATTATCTTTATGTCAATATTCTTTAAATTAAATGCTAGATGTTGAGGATTTCTTGGAGAAAAGACAACAGATATTTTAGAAGGTTAAGGAGATTATCAGACTAGCCCATGATAGTATAAAATCCCAGCAGGACCAGCACCACAGTGAGTATGAATTTGAAGAGGGAGATTGCGTTTTCTTGAGGCTACACCTTTATAAGCAGAGGTCTCTCAAAGATAAAGGGGTGGAGAAACCTGGACCTAAATACCATGTGTATTATAAGTTTCTATAAAGGGTGGGACAAGTTGCATATACTTGAGCTGCCATCAGGGTCATGAGTGCATAACCATTCATGTCTCATACTTGAAAAAATTGGTATGGAATTTTTTTTTTAAATCAATGTTTTACCTCCCCTAAATGTTAAACGACATATTCTTCTGATTCTAAGGTATTTTTTGGTAACTAGAAAATAAGTTGAGGACTAAGCTCTAAAGATGATGAAGAAATAGGTATTCTTCATCAACGTATAATTATCAACTTTTTCACTATGAGAGGCCTAATGCCACTTTGTTAGATATCTCTAGGTGACCATCTTGGATTCAGAAACAAAACCCCATAACATTAGTGTCTAACTCCAGATGAAGCTCTTCAGTATGTACTATGTTCCTTTGATTATGGTAATTTGATGAAAATCATTATACACCTAGAGCTGTAGAATTTTGCTATATAGTTAAAGCACATCTTGGCATATATTTATCTTTATTGTTTTGTTAGCCCTGCCTGGAAATCCCTTACATTGGCATGCATTTCTGTGGTATACGCCAATTGAATTAACTTCGAGTTCCATTGATTGTTGTTGGTTATTCACATATATCAATTAAATATCTTTTCCCTGGACCAACATGTATTGGTATAGACAAATTTGGTTAAAAGACCTTGGTTTTCCAAGCATGGTGCAATTTTGGCAATACACATTATCTTTAAATCTGTTAGGTAGAAAGACAGATTTCCACAATAAACATTTTCAAAAACTATATTGTGCTTCTTGACATCCCTCACAGGTGTAAATTATTAATAACTTAAATTACTAGGTTTTTCATTGAATATATGACTGAATTGAAGTGATGATTGTGTACTTCATATCAATAGCATAGTTATTGGTTTGAATCGTATTCTGCATTATACTATGTTCATGTTTCTATAGTTTGGAATGCAATGAGTGCCTTGGTAACTGTGACATTTTAGCTTGCTTTGTATTCTTAGCTGATGTATTCATGTGATATATCAATTTTCCAGGTATTGGATGTATTCAATCAATGAACATGGAACACAAGACGTCCCTGCAATGATTGAAAAATTCCATGAGATAAAGATGTCTGAGCTAAGAGAGTTGAAAGATGATGAGGAATCTTCTGATGCAACAGACAATCTTCCTTATTCAGTTTGTGTTGTTTGTCACAGTCTTGGTGGAGCTTCCATGTTGATGTATTTGGTGACCAGGTGCCTAAAAAGCCTTCCACATCGACTTTCAATGCTGACTCTATTATCACCTGCAGGATTTCATGAGGATGCTGCTATGATCTTCAAATTATTTGAGTATTTTCTTCCTGCTTTTGCTCCAATTTTAGCTCCCTTGATAACTGGGCTATATATACCTACCAATTTTTTTCTGATGCTTTTCCACAAATTAGCTCGGGATTTTCAGAATTATCCTGCAATAGGAGGACTTGTACAAACCTTGTTCAACTATGTTGTTGGTGGGGATAGCCCAAATTGGGTAGGTGTGATCGGTACACCACACTATAATATGAATGACATGCCAGGATTCTCCTATTGGGTTGCAGTACACTTAGCGCAGATGAAACATGCAAACAAATTTCTTATGTATGATTTTGGGAGTTCATCTACTAATATAAAAACCTATGGTATGCCTTACCCAATAGACATTGGGACAAACTATGGTGTCATTGATATTCCAGTTGATGTAGTCGCTGGTCTAAAGGATAGACTCATACCTTGTTCCATGGTGATGAAGCACTACCGAATGATGAAAGAAGCTGGAGTCCAAGTCTCATACAATGAGTTTGAATATGCTCATCTTGACTTCACTTTTTCTCACAAGGAGGAGATTCTCACATATGTTATGTCACAACTCCAGGTTGGGTCATTGCCAACAATGAAAGGTTTTGATTCTAAATCAACAAAATCAAGGAAGTTTGGTTACGGCAGTCAGAAATATTAAGGGAGTAGGGACACGAGAAATTCCAGAAAGCGTTCATCTCGCAGATCATTTGGAAAGCAAGACAACATTTCTATAGATGACAAATTGCCTGAACAACCAACAAGTCCCATTTCAGGCTACAGTTCTTCAGAAGGATCTTCAACATCAGCGAACACATAACTAAGTGGAGGCTCAAATGGAAAAGAACTGTTTTCAGCGATGTTTTGGAAAGGAAGATGGAGAGAGAATAGTATATAATTCCAAACTTCATTTGGAATAGTGGGTTTGTTCAAAAAATATATGAAAGGTGATCGATTCTGCTTATAATTTTTTCCTATTGAAACTATCACCCTGGTAATATTAATATGGCCATAGCTTATATTTATTAATTTTTAGTATTTTTTCCATGTCTAGGAGAGGTTGAGGTTGATGATATTGATTTGTCTTGTTTCTGAATGTTGAAAACAAATCCCTGGAAGACTCATAGAAAAACCAACCCAGTCACAAGATTGTAATTATTGACTTCTTCAAGTTCCAATCCTGGTTCGGATATATGATCATCTTTGAACAACTCCCAAGGATCCTCCTCTTTTGTGCTTGCAATATTTAGTACGAATTCTTACCTCTGCAATTGGTTGTATTGTGGGGTGGCACATGGAAACTGGTGATCCCCCTAGCTAGAAGTAGATCCCCATCCTTATACAATCAGATAAGTTTCAGGGTCTCCTGCTATTCCTGCACAACCACTTCTAGATTAGTGACCTTTATAGGTACATGCGGTGCCTCTACTTTCTTCTTTCCATTATCTTTATGTCAATATTCTTTAAATTAAATGCTAGTTGTTGAGGATTTCTTGGAGAAAAGACAACAAATATTTTAGAAGGTTAAGGAGATTCTCAAACTAGCCCATGATAGTATAAAATCCCAGCAAAACCAGCACCACAGTGAGTATGAATTTGAAGAGGGAAATTGTGTTTTCTTGAGGCTACACCTTTATAAGTAGAGGTCTCTCAAAGATAAAGGGGTGGAGAAACCTGGACCTAAATACCATGTGCCTTATAAGGTTCTATAAAGGGTGGGACAAGTTGCATATACTTGAGCTGCCATCAAGGTCATGAGTGCATAACCATTCATGTCTCATACTTGAAAAAAGTGGTATGGAATTTTTTTAAAAATTCAATGTTTTACCTCCCCTAAATGTTAAATGACATATTCTTCTGATTCTAAGGTATTTTTTGGTAACTGTAGAAAATAATTTGAGGACTAAGGTACTGTTAGAATACCTCATTTAGTGGAAGGATTTTCCATTGGAGGATACCACGTGGGAAAGACCTAAAATATCACAACATCCAACACTAAATTTGTTTTGGAGCGAAGATGTTGAATGAGGGACTTTCTTTCTAGCTAAAAGTTAAAACTGGGTGAATCATTGTATGATTCATACTGCAAACTAGTTGAAGTAGAAAGTCCACTCCCAAAGAGAAATACTTCCAATGGTTGTAGAAGAATTCTGGCATCTAATAGACTCTCCGACTATGAGTGCAATGTTGTGTTCTCTCCCACTGTGAATGCAATGTTGTGTTTTGAAGGTCTGATTGGGCCTCTAAGACTTGTTGTATATATAAATGCTTGTTTACCACCCTGTTCTCTTAATGCAAAATGATAAATTGCACCCCTGCGAAACAAACCCTTCCAGCTGTACTAGTCACCCATTGATGAGAGAATGGAGGATCTTGTCAACACACCATTATCTTTTGAAGATGCACTTGTTTCTTTTTTTGACCACAGTGATCATACACTTCAAAGGCACATAAAAACATTGTTAGGAATCCCTAGGTTACACCCCTATCATCCTAAACTAGCCTAGCTACCATCCCCTTCAGCCCTAGCCAACTTATCCCTCAACGCAAGGCCATTTGCATCACTGATTTGGCCTATAGAACCTAACGGCCTGCGTTACACTCACCTTGGATTGGATGCTTTCCTCTATGATCCCAAGGTCATAAACCTTCAACGCAAGGGCTCTAGGCTCCTTATTCAACCATCTTCATACCTCTCATCCCTCCATAAACTCTTAATTGTAGATTCATAAAGGAGGCAACCATCACCATATTTCCTTAGCTCATTTGACCCTACACCAACCTACCAACATCCCTTTGACACCTAAGCTATAAACTCTCAAACGTTGCACACCCTAGGCCCTAATATAGCCCCAAAGATCACTGTTGGTTAAAATTTGTCTGGTTTTTCTTCTCATAATTCCATCCTACCACGAGGCACCTACTTTATTGTGATTGTCCTCTCATCCAGCCATCTATTGGACACCTAAAACATAAACACAAGAAGATCATAAAGCTTTACCATCTGATCTATTTTGGATGCTTATTTAATGGTAAAGATCAGTATTATTAATCTCTGCAACTTGTTGAAATTATTCCCATAAGCATGACATATGTATTTATCCTTTTACTGGGCATCTTGAATAACACTTGTCATCGTATTTATCTTGCATACTGTCATACTGAAAATTGCATTCTTAAGTTGAAGATTTTTATTTTTATTTTCATTGGCATTTGGCATACCTGGGTATTATCTCTGTCCCACAGTGATACTTGGCATACATATTGATTAATTGATTGCTTCTATTATCAGTATAATTTCATAAGTTTAAGTTTAGTATTGGAAACTTTCCCATAAACCAAATCTGGACTACATATCACTACATTGCAATGACAATACTGACATTGGGATTGTGTTTATACTTGGTGCAAAAAATTTGGAATCTTTTTCATCACTCTTGAAGTAAATAAATTGGAGATAGCATGCATATTGAAACATAAGAAGAGCTGCAATTGTTAGAATAATCAACCCATAGTTTACCCACTTAGACATTAATTCATTTATTTTTGTCTTATTTGCCTAGTTCATGTGTCCCACCTTGTGCAAGTTGCTAATTGCCTATCCATAGAGGTCAAACTTGCCATATCTGACTCATGTAGCACTTGGGAAAGCCTTAGGAATCAAATATGCTTTATTCCTGACCTCCTAGGCGCCTATCTGTTTTTTCTGCTTTACTGCCTGCTTTTTCAGTGTTTTAAGGCACATAGGAAAGCAAGACTAGGTGAGGTGAACTAGTTTTTTGTCCTCTTCATCCTCCACTCTTTTCTCCATGAAAAAGCATGTATGAGCTGCCATTCCACTACTCTTTAGCTTTCCCATGCGCCCTTGCCAATTCATGATCTCCATGACAGATTTGGGATCAGCTTTTTACACCTATGGGGGATTTGCCTATTTTGAGTAAGCCTGCTTTATGCTAGTTTTGGATGCCTCCTTATGCATTTGAAATCTTGATGTATTCTATATATTCAGAAACATATGTTATTATAGGGTTGTCTATTGTACACTCAGTTAATATAATTTTGTGTTACAGCTCCATATTCAGTCTCCATTGTTAGCAATTTTGCATGATCAATTGATAATTGTTGTGGGTAAAATTAATCTACTGGTGGCATGAATTTCTACATGGTATCAGAGACATTGTAGGTTGTTACTCTCCTTCAAAAATTGTTTTGCAGGTTCGACATCAAGACTGGGAGCCTTCTACTTACAGCCGGCACAGATTTTCTAAAGCTATGGATTCACAGAAAACTATCTTGACTCCCTTCAACTATTTTGAATGGAAAGCAGAGATGGAGATCTTGTTGAGAGAGAAAGGCCTCTACAGTGTGACTATGGCTACAGAAGCAGATCCCAATGCTACTGCAGAGAAGATCAAATGGCACAATCAGAGAGATGAGGCCTATGGCCTCTTATGTCTTAGTATTTCCCGAGACCTGCTTTTCCATCTCGATGGATTAACTTCACCGGATCAAGTATGGGAGAATATTTCTTATATTTTTGGAAAGACATATGAGATGAGGGGACATCAGATAAAAAATGAGATGATTTCTCTGAGTCCCAGTAGCTTTGAATCCCTGCAGCTATATTTCTCCAAGTTCAAAGCACTAGTTTTGCAGCTGAAGCAGTGTGGTATCAAAAAGAAAGATGGTCAGCTCGTATTGGCCATCCTCTCGAAGCTAGGACCTAACTACTCAGTCTTTGTTTCGACCTTATATGCCACAAAACTCGTAGCTCGAACCTGGAATATGCCTAGCCTTGCAGATTTCATGGAATCTCTCACACAAGAACAAGACAAGCTGGTGATGATGGGCACCATCAAACCATCCAAAGATCAAGCTTTGATTGCTGGAGATTCGAGGGTGGATTCAAAAAGAAAAAAGAAAGCTAAAAATCCACCTGAGCAAAAGAGAGACAAGAAGCAGTCTCCAGAGGATCAACAAGGTCCCAAGAAAAATACCCAGAAGAAGAAAAACAAAGGTGAAATGAACAAGTGCTCATACTGTTCGAAGGGCAATCACACTGAAAGCTCTTGTATGAAAAAGAAGATTGATATGCTGACCCAACTCCTGGAGAAGAATGGCATCCCCCTTCCAGAAAGCTCAAAGAAGAGAGAAGGAGGATCAAGTTCAGATGACAGAGAGAGAGTTCATGCATTGGTTGCTGGCACATCAAGCTCACCCAGTTTTATCATTGATTCTGGAGCTTCAAGACACATGGTTTCGACTAAGGAGACCTTCTCCTCACTGGATATGTCGAAAGGACCATCTATTGTACTGGGAGATGACTCTCTCACTGAAAGTAAAGGCAAAGGAAGGATAGATCTTGATCATGGTAAGTTCAGCAATGTGCTATATGTCCCTGGTCTCGCCTCCAACCTCCTGTCAGTGTACCAGATGACCCACACTGGGTCTCCTAAGAAGGTCATATTCTCCCTTGATGAAGTTGAGATCAGAGAAATCTCAAGTGGTAGAGTCATTGCAAAAGGAGTTGCGAATCATGCTCAAAAGGTATACATGTTCTCACACTTCCTACCTTACTCAAACCCCTCTGCTCTTCTTATCCATGCTAATGAAGCTATCAAGCTATGGCATGAAAGATTTGGCCATCTAAATTACAAGTATCTGTCTAATCTTAGTGAGAAATAAATGGTCATAGGGCTGCCCAAGATAAAAAATTTCCAAAGGAGTCTGCCAAGGTTGTATCCTAGGAAAACACCCAGAGCACAAATTTGAGAAAGCTAGTCATGAGAGAACCTTTGCACCCCTCGAGATGATTCACAGTGATGTTGCTGGCCCATTCCCTCATATGTCCATGAGTCAGGCCAAATATGCATTGACCTTTATTGATGATTTTTCCAGGTATTGTTGGGTTCACTTCATGAAACACAAGTCTGAAGTTTTTGGCCTATTCAAAGTCTTTAAGGCTTTGGTTGAAAACCAGTGTGGAAGGAAACTCAAGGTCCTCAGATCTGAAAATGGTGGTGAGTATGTCAATTCTGAGTTTATTAACTATTGTGCAGATGCAGGTATTCAGATGCATCATTCTATCCCTTACACACCACAGCAAAATGGTGTTGCTGAGAGGAAGAACAGATCACTGAAGGAGATGGAAACATGCCTGATGGAGGCCAAAATTTTGCCACCAAAGCACTGGGCCGAAGCTATCAACTGTGCAGCTTATATTCAGAATAGGGTGCCTCACAAACAGCTTGATGGTATGACTCCCTTCGAAGCATGGAGTGGGCACAAGCCAGATGTGACCCATTTCAGGATTTTTGGCTCAAAGGCATGGGCTAGAATCCCGACAGAGAAGAGGAAGGCTTTGCAGCCCCAAAGCCAAGAGTTTATTTTTGTGGGATACTATGAAGATTCAAAAGGGTACAAGTTGATAAAATTTAGCACAAACAAATCCTTCATTGAAAGGTGTGTTCAGAAGAGCCCCTTGCAGCAGTGGAAATGGGTGAAGCCTCTTCACCACCTGAACCTCAAGAAGTAAGTAAAGAGTTTGTTGAACATGATGATTCTGATTTGTCTGATGGCGATGAGTTTATTGCAGACCCAAACAGCCCCACAAGGCCTAAATGGGCATCCAAGACACTACATGCAGCAGGAGAGCTAGCTGGGGATCCCAATGACCCAAGGAGGACTAGATCTCAATTTGAGAGTGGTCTGTGCATGAAGGATCCTATGTTTGCTGAAAAATTCCATTTAATGGTGGAGTCTAATTCTAAAACATATGAAGAAGTAGCAGGAGATCCAATATGGCAAGCTTCCATGAAGGAGGAGTTCAGCTCACTCCAGAAGAGCAACACATGGGAGCTAGTGGATCTTCCTCCAGGAAGAAAGTTAGTCCAGTGTAAGTGGGTCTATAAGACCAAGTTTGCTGCTGATGTTTCACCACTAAAGTAAAAGGATATATTGGTATCTAAAGGCTACTCACAGGTTCATGGCATCGATTACAATGAGACCTTTTCCCCAGTGGCAAAGATGGATTCCATCAGGCTAGCTCTAGCCATTGCAGCCTCAAGGCAATGGGAGGTACATCACATGGATGTAAAGTGTGCCTTCCTGAATGGAGATCTCACTGAGGAGATATATATGCAGCAGCCTCAAGGTTTTGCTACTAACCCTTCTCTTGTGTGCAGGTTGAGAAAGTCATTGTATGGGCTAAAGCAAGCCCCTAGGGCTTGGTATGCCAAGATAGATAGCTTCTTGCTATCTCTGAATTTTGTTCGGTGCAAATCAGATACAAATGTCTATTTGAAGTCTATTAATGGTTCATTAATGATCATTGTGTTATATGTTGATGACCTCCTCATTACAGGAAGCTCACAGGCTGAGATTGCTTCCTTAAAAGGAGCTATGAACCAAGCCTTCTCCATGACATATTTGGGGCTCTTAAGTCAATTTCTGGGGCTTGAAATTGCTCAAACCAAAGTTGGAATAAAGGTGCACCAGTCCAAGTATGCCTTGGATTTGCTGATCAAATTCAGAATGCAAGACTGCAAAGCAAGCAAAACTCCTTTCCTTTCAGGAGTGAAGCTGGAGGAAGATGATTCTCCACCGATGGTAAACAATACACTGTATAGGAAATTGATTGGATGTTTATTGTATCTGACACATACTCGACCTGATCTTTGATATGCAGTAAGTGTGGCTTCTAGATTCATGGATCAGCATCATGAGATCCATTGGAAAGCAGCCAAAATGATCCTTAACTTTGTTCAGGGAACAAGGACACATGGGATCCTCTATAAGGCAAAATCTGATCTTGATTTGATTGGATTTACTGACAGTGATTGGGAAGGTGATAGCACAGACAGAAAGTCCACTTCAAGATATGTGTTCATTCTTGCAGAAGGGCCAATCAGCTGGTCAAGCAAGAAACAGAGTGCCATTGCACTCTCATCTACAGAAGTTGAGTACAGCGGAGTTGTTAATGCAGCAACTCAATGTTTATGGTTGCAGGGTTTACTTGGAGAGTGTGGTTTCGAACCTAAGTACTCAACTACCATCTACTATGATAACCAGAGTACCATTCGAATCTGCAAAGATCCATTTCAGAAGCAGAGAACCCGACACATTGAGATTCACATGCACTACATCAGAGAGCTTGTGCACGATGGCACCATTCACCTACTCTTCTGTTCATCTTCAGAACAAGTAGCTGATATCTTCACCAAAGCATTTTGTGAGAAGACCTTCAGCAATCTCAAATCACTGCTGGGTATTACTGATCATGCAGTGAAAGCATGAGTGGAGACAAGATTCTACAATTTTGTTTTACAGTCCATGTTTAAGGGAGGATTTTCCCAAGTTGGTTTTGCCTCTTTCCTTGTTTATTTGGACATGCAGTATGTAAAGGGTGACTAAGCCTTGTTGCTAGGCCATATATTTTTTATTTATTACTCATAAAGTCAGGCTTAAGGGGGGGTGTTAGAATAATGAACCCATAGTTTACCCACTTAGACATTAATTCATTTATTTTTGTCTTATTTGCCTAGTTCATGTGTCCCACCTTGTGCAAGTTGCTAATTGCCTATCCATAGAGGTCAAACTTGCCATATCTGACTCATGTAGTGCTTGGGAAAGCCTTAGGAATCAAATCTTCTTTATTTCTAGCCTCCTAGGCACCTATCTGCTTTTTCTGCTTTACTGCCTGCTTTTTCAGTGTTTTAAGGCACATAGGAAAGCAAGACTAGGTGAGGTGAACTAGTTTTTTTTCCTCTTCATCCTCCACTCTTTTCTCCATGCAAAAGCATGTATGATCTGCCATTCCACTACTCTTTAGCTTTCCCATGCGCCCTTGCCAATTTGTGAGCTCCATGACAGATTTGGGATCAGCTTTTTACACCTATGGGGGATTTGCCTATTTTGAGTAAGCCTGCTTTATGCTAGTTTTGGATGCCTCCTTATGCATTCGACCTCTTGATGTATTCTATATATTCAGCAACCTATGTTATTGCAGGTTTGGCTATTGTACACTCAGTTAATATAATTTTGTGTTACAGCTCCATATTCAGTCTCCATTGTTAGCAATTTTGCATGATCAATTGATAATTGTTGTGGGTAAAACTAATCTACTGCTGGCCTGAATTTCTACAGAAATTTCCAATAGCAGTACTATGACATTCATATCCATTTTTTCATTGGGTTTGCTTGAGGCATACATACCATACACCTTTGAAATTCACACTTGATTTAATACTTCATTTTTGGAAATTGTTTTGGTCACCTTGAAAGTTTTATTTCCTTGATATCTACAAGAGAATCATGTTATTTTAAGCATTTGATGAGTTTTGGAATCATTCTGGAACATAACTACTGTATAGTCAAGAAATATAAATCATTTGGGCATATTGATTTAAAACTAGGAATCACTGACAGTGTAAATTCTCCTTCCTTTTGGAAAGCACTATAGATCAATATTTGGAAACATATTTTTGTTTGGCATCACTGAGATTTTAGTACTTGGGGCATATTGCAGTTGTGTCAAAGTCATTGTTTACATTTACACCTGATTGCAAGGTTCGTATGACATACATTTTCTTTGGCTTCATATGACATACGTGATTGCAAGATTCTGTTTATGCAGCCATAAAATCTAATTCACAACAGTTTATTTTTACAGGTTGATAAGTGCAACTGAGCAGCAAATAGACTCACTTCTTCCTCCCTATCAAAAGCAGTCGAAGATGCCAAACCTAGAGTACTTGAGTGCCTCTGGGATTACTCACTTGATAGAGGTAAGCATGAGTTAATGTATGAGGTATCTTGTTGTATATAGGATTTTTAAAAATTGTCATAGTGATACTAAAATGAGCTAATAAATTATGAAAATATAATATCAATGATTTTTCATACTGAAAATTGCATTCTTAAGTTGAAGATTTTTATTGTGATTTTCATTGGCATTTGGCATACTTGGGTATTATCTCTGTCCCACAGTGATACTTGGCATACATATTGATTAATTGATTACTTCTATTATCAATATAATTTCATAAGTGCAAGTTTAGTATTGGAAACTTTCATATAAACCAAATCTAAACTACATATCACTACCTTGCAATTAAAGTACTGACATTGGTATTGTGTTTATACTTGGTGCAAAAAATTTGGAATCCTTTTCATCACTCTTGAAGTAAATAGATTGAAGATAGCATGCATATTGAAACATAAGAAGAGCTGCAACTTCCAACAGCAATGCATGCTATGAAAGTGATATCCGTTTTGCCATTGGGTTTGCTTGAGGAATACTATGCACCTTTGAAATTTACACTTGATTTAATACTTCATTTCTAGAAATTGTTTTGGTCACCTTGACAATTTTATCTGCTTGATATCTACAAGAGAATCATGTTATTTTAAGCATTTGATGAGTTTTGGAACCAGTCTGGAACATAACTACTGTATAGTCAACAAATCTGAATCATTTGGGCATATTGATTTGAAACTGGAAATTACTGACAATGTAAATTCTCCTTCCTTTTGTCAAGCACTATAAATCGATATTTGGAAACATATATGTGTTTGGAATCACTGAGTTTAGTACTTGGGACATATTGTAGTTGTGTGAAAGTCATTGTTTACATTTACACATGATTGCAAGATTTGTATGACATACATTTTCTTTGGCTTCGCATGACCTACGAGATTGCAAAATTTTGTTTCTGCAACCATAAAATCTAATTCACAATAGTTTATTTTTACAGGTTGATAAGTGCAGCTGAGCAGAAATTAAACTTAGTTCTTCCTCCCTATCGAAAGCAATTGAAGATGCCAAACCTAGAGTACTTGAGCGTCTCTGGTATTACTCACTTGATAGAGGTAAGCATGAGTTAATGTATGATGTATCTTGTCATATATACCATTGCATAATTGTTTTTTATTTCTCATACACCAAATAACTGCATGAAAGATAATACATTAATGTGTTTTGAATCCTGATTGTTTTGAATTCTTGATTTGAATTTGTTAGATTAGATTTTCTTATTTTGCACATGAACTTGGTTTTTGTTCTACTTTACAGTTTATTGTTTTTCTATTAAGATTTTTTTATTGGATTTTGCAGGGGTGAACCTAACCAAGTGGGCCATTAAGTATGAAGAGCCTGTTGCCGAGGATTTTCCATTGAGTATGAAGAGCCTGCTATTGAGGCTTTCAAGCTGCTAAGCTTGGGTTAATTGAAGCTGCTGCGAGATCTAAGTATGGCTTAGCAGCTAAGTACAAGTGAGATGGTTTAGCCATTGTAATATTTTGAAAAGTCATCGATGTATTAGATGATTTTCATGCTGAAGATTTTCCATTGAGTATGAAGAGCCTATTGTTGAGGCTTTTAAGCTGCTAAGTATGGTTTAATTGAAGCTGCCACAGAATCTAAGTATGGCTTAGCAGCCAAGTACAAGTGGGATGGTTTAGCTATTGTAATATTTTGAAAAGTCATCAATGTACTAGATGATTTTCATGTAAAGTTATATGGAGATAGTTTTTGAGAAAACTCATATTTATTGTAATACTTGACATTTCATATATATAATATAATTTATGTGGTTTAAAATGTATATGGTTGTACATTATATTTTTTATAAGTGTTGTAATTAACTAATTGATGTGACATTGCATAATTCACACGCATATTAGATGATGATAAATAATGTATGATTCTTTTTTTTAATTTAAACATGATACCATATTAAAAATTTATATTGATTAATAACGGACACCATTAAAACTATTAAAATATAATAACCACATAAAATGAATTAAAATGACTAAATTAGTGACCAATAAATGAGATTAATGACCAAAAATTGAGAGATACGTGACCAAACAATGAGATATAAATGACAAAAAAATGACCAAAATTCGCATATCAATGACCAAAAAACAGTTTTGGTGGCTAATTTACGGTCTTTAATTACGCGACCAAATTTGGTCATATTCTAGTTTGTCATGTGGTCATTAATTTGGTCATAAATGTGGTCATATATTTGGTCATTTATTCAAATATATGACGAAATTAATGACCAAATATATGATCAAATTAATGACCAACAGACAAGCTATAAATGACCAAAATAAAAATGACCAATTTTGGTCGCGTAATAAAAGATCGTAAATTAGCCACCAATGATCGCCAAACCAAAAGAGGTCATTGATATTCAGATTTTGGTCATTTTTTTTGTCACTAATATCTCATTTTCCACTAGTGTTTGGAGAAACCTGGTGGAAGGTCACTAAAGGATCAATGGTAATTGCAAAAGGAGATAGGATAGGTACGTTATATTTGTGTCCTCATAATACTGATTATTCTATTTTTGTAGCTTCCACATAAACAGGTGCAGCGTTGTGGCATCATAGGCTTGGCCACATGAGTGAGAAGGGGATACAGATTCTCCACTCAAGGAAACTGCTTCCAGATCTGAAGCAGGTAAGTTTGGAATTTTGTGAGAACTGTGTTTATGGAAAACAGAAGAGAGTTAAATTTCTTAGGGTTGGGAAACAAAAGAAGAGTGAAAAGTTAGAGCTTGTCCATACAGATGTATGGGGACCAGCTCAGGTACAATCTCTTGGTGGCTCTCATTATTATGTTACTTTTATTGATGATGCAACTAGAAAAACTTGGTTTTATTGCATTAGACAGAAATTTGATGTGTTTGACACTTTTAAGAAGTGGAAAGCTTTGGCTGAGAATGAGACAGGAAAAAGGTTGAAATGTCTCAGATATGATAATGGAGGCGTGTACTGGAGCAAGGAGTTTGACAGTTACTGTTCACACAATGGGATTCATAGAGAGAAGACAGTCCCTGGAACACCCCAAAAAAATGGTGTGTCAGAAAGGATGAACATAACGATCATGGAACGTGCAAGGTGTATGAGATTGCATGCAGGGTTGCCCTTACAGTTTTGGGATGATGTTGTAAACACGGTTGTTTATTTAATAAACAGAGGGCCTTCAAGCGCATTGGATGGTGGCATTCCAGAGGAGGCATGGACAAGTAAACAGGTAAAATACTCATTTCTGAGAACTTTTGGTTGTGAAGCATTTGTCCATATTGATAAAGATGATAGAATAAAGCTTGAGGCTAAATCCAAGAAATGTACCTTTACTGGATACAGGGTTGATGATTTTGGTTATCGCTTATGGGATCTTAAAAATTGCAAAATCATTAGGAGTAGAGATGTAGTATTCAATGAAAAGGTCATGTACAAATATCAGTTGCAAGGAAAGAACGAAGAAAAGGAAAAAACAGAGTACACAGTGCTTGATGAAATGAAATAAAATGAAGCTCCAAAAGCACCAGAAAATCAAGAGCAGTAGCAGGTATCTGAAACTCCTACAACTATTTGAAAGTCTACCAGGTTAAGTAGACCCCCTGAACGATTCTCTCCTTCACTGTATTATTTATTGATGACTAATTCTGGTGAACTGGAATGTTTTGAAGAATCAATGCAGGTAGAAACTAGAAAGAAGTGGGAGCAAGGCATGGATGAGGAGATGGACTCATCGGTAAGAAACCAGACTTGGTATCTTGTTAAGTTGCCCACAAAAAAAAGGGTATTGCAGAATAAATGGGTTTACAGGTTGAAGGAAGAAGATGGAGGAAAGAAGCGGTACAAGGCTAGACTTGTTGTAAAGGGGTTTGCGCAAAAGAAAGGTATAGACTTTGATGAAATATTTTCTCCTGTTGTTAAAATGAATTCAATTAGAACTATTTTAAGTCTAGTGGCAGTAGAAGATTTGCATCTTGAACAATTAGATGTAAAAATGTCCTTTCTCCATGGGCATTTGGAGGAAGAGATTTATATGCAGCAGCCACAAGGGTATGAGGTCAAAGGGAAGGAGAATTTGGTTTGTAGGTTGAAGAAGAGCTTGTATGGCCTGAAACAAGCTCCAAGGCAGTGGTATTTAAAATTTGATAATTTTATGACAGAACAAGGTTATGATAGATGTCATTCTTACCACTGTGTTTATTTCAAGAGGCTAGATAATGAAAAATATATTATCTTGTTACTGTATGTGGATGACATGTTTTTTGCAGGGTCTAACATGTAGGATATAAATGTGCTCAAAAGAAAACTAGCTAAATCATTTGCGATGAAGGATTAGGGTGCTGCAAAGCAAATCCTTGTTATGAGAATAACAAGAGATAGGAAAAATCGCAAATTGACACTGTCTCAAGGTGAGTACATAGAAAAGGTGTTGCAGAGGTTTAGAATGAAGAATGCAAAACCAGTCAGCACACCTTTGGCAAGCCATTTCAAACTAAGCAAGCATATATGTCCAGAGACACAGGAATAGATAGATTACATGTCCACGATTCCCTATTCATCAGCAATTGGAGCTTGATGTATGCCATGGTGTGCACAAGACCAGATATTGCACATGTAGTGGGAGTTGTGAGCAGGTATATGAATAATCCAGGTAAAGAGCATTGGGAAGCAGTACAGTGGATTCTCAGGTATTTGAGAGGTACCACTTCTCATGCATTATGTTTTGGAGGTTCAGACACTGTTCTATAGGGATATGTTGATGCAGATATGGCTGGTGATAAAGACATCAAGAGGAGCACCATAGGGTATGTGTTCACTATAGGTGGAACAACACTAAGTTGGATTTCAAAACTACAACAGGTTGTTGCACTTTCAACAACGGAAGCAGAGTATGTTGCTGCTACAGAGGCTAGTAAGGAGATGATTTGGTTGCAAAGGTTCATGGAAGAATTGGGTAAGAAACAGGAGAATAGTAGGCTGTACAGTGATATCCAAAGTGCAATTCATCTTGCAGAGAACTCAGCCTTTCATTCGAGGACTAAACATATACAACTCAAGTACCACTTCATAAGATATGTTCTAGATGAAGAACTTTTAAAACTGTAAAAGATTCACACTAGCCAAAATCCTGCAAACATGTTGACAAAGGGAGTAACCAGAGAGAAACTGAGTTCCTGGTCGGTTTTTGTTGGCCTTAAAGCATGAAGGTGAAAAGAATAAATTTGCTAAGTTGAAGGACCAGAACATAGTCCAACAAGTGCAGTAGTGGTGGAGTTGCTGTGATTAGTCTCCAAGTGGGATATTCTTGGTTGTGGAGCCTAATCTTCTAGATCTAGAGATATTATTCAGTTGTGATTGTAACCCAGGAGTACTGTACACTCGTTCCCCTTGCCTTGGGGTTCGGGGTAGCACCCCAATAAAGGGGGTTTGGGAGTAGCGCCCCCGAGAAAAGGGCGGTTCGGGGGCGGAGCCCCCAAATGTTTTTTTTTTTATGTGTGTTGGCCAACAGTATTGCGGATCCATGGTATTAGGTTAACTCTAGAATTTTCCCATTGTATTTCTCATATAAAAGAAAGCATTGTAAATCGACTGGGTATGGTATTGTATTGTATTGGAAGAGAGACTGCGAGAGCATGAAGAGGAAGTGCAATGGTTTTGCTGCATGGTGTATCCCTTCATATTTCTGGAATGTAATAAAAGGACTGGAAAATTTCTTTGTGGATGTAGCCCATCGTTTGGGTGAACCACGTTATATCTGTGTCTCTCTGTAATGTTTTAATGTGTTTTGCATCTTGTTTATTGATTTAACTGTATATCTGTTATTGCTCTGCGGTCCTAATTTCTAATAGTATGGTGATTTTAAGTCTGAGAACACTTGTGAGGCCTCATCTTACAAGTTGAAATATGAGGATAATACAAGGGGAATGATAGATGATGACATCCCAAATATACTTGCATTATGAGCAAAGATGGAATTGAGATGGTACAAGATGAGTAATGGACTTCCAATTGACATTTTATCATCATTTAAGGACCAAATTTATCTCTCATTTTGTAAACTTGGTATTGATATTCACGGAAATATTATTCATATTCATGTACATGGGAAGCATGGCAACAATGATAGATGGAATAGGACATAAATTCAAGTTACATTTGAAAGAAATTGTAGAAACTATTTTTTAAAGATATCATAGTTCATTTTCCAAATAGCTATAAGAATACGATATACTTAGATTCTATTTCGATACTTTTTGGGAAAAGTCGGCACGAATGTCACAATAAGATTTGCACAAAGGGAAAATGTGATGCCGCTAGTACCTATTGAAATTAAATACCATCCTTCTATTGTATATCTATGACATGTCAAATATTTATTTCCACATGACCAACTTTCCTAAAAAGAAATCCATAACAAATTTGTTGGAGACATTTACCATCATACACACTCTTTTGGTCAAATTGGCCTAGTTAAACCACTGTCCTAAGTTTAATTGACATCAGTGGAGCATTAATTGCCATCATCCAGTCACACCCATGCCTACCTACAGTCAAGGAGGCTAACTGGAGCACTCCGGGGGTGATCTGTGTGACATTAATGCACCTAATTGCTAACTGGTGGTTACAATCAGTTCAACCAGTCAGTTACAGTCATTTAAGGCACCTCCAGTCATTAAATATATTATTTAATGATTATTTATTATTATTTAATGATCTGGAGTCAACAAGGCGCCTCCACCAACTTCTGATGGTCAGTTCAGCTTCAGTTAACCTCATCGGGGTTCATTGGAGTCATGGAGCACCAGCACTTGATGGTTGGCTTGCTATGACATGTGTATGATCTCCTTCAGTTGAGATTCAGTCATTTATTGCACTCCTACTTCAGTTAGGGTTTGGTGAGTCAATTAGGGTTTTGGTCAAGTGGTTAATTGAGTGAGATTGAATGGTTGAGAGTCAGTTAACCTAAACTCACTCACTGAATTCATATTGTCTCCTTAGGTATTCGAATTCTTCATGGATTTAAGCCATTGCTCAGCATTGGTATTGTAACCCTTTATTGTTTATTAAATATACAGAGAGGAAACCAATTCAGGTTTCGATTATTACCAATTCATGAGTATTTGTGAATTATTCTTTGATGATTTTGATTCCAAGTTTCTAGATCATGTGCAAGAATTAATATGGTATCAGAGCCAGGTTCCTTGGCTTCTAGTATCAGAGCATGCGGCGGGACAAAGATCAATCTCTCAAAACAAGATTTTTGACAGATTTCTCCATGAACTTTGAGCAATAGCTCAAAAATCCAGCACTGCACCAGAAGCCAAGGCTTACCACTTAATACCCCAAGTAAAGAAATTGTTGATCAAGCTTGCTTGATTGACTATGCTGGGTGTGATGAAATACTAGAATGTGCAGGTTGTCCGACCTTATTTTGCCCTTTCTGTTTTGATTTTCGGGTTTCTACAGGTGAAGCATTCGCTACAGCATATCCAGATGGCCTCCTCAGTACCTCTCTTGACTCGATACAATTTCCACACATGGAAAAATAAAATGGAGCTTCAATTGCACTCCAAAGGACTCCACAGAGTTGCCATGGACACTGAAGTTGAGCCTGGATCCGCCATAGAAAAATCAAGATTCTTGAACAAGAAGGATGAATCCTTCGGTTTCTTATGCCTCTCTATTTCCGAAGACCTTCTCTTCCATCTTACGAATCTGAAGACACCGAAAGAAATATGGGACAAATTGGAATCTCTATATGGAAAGCATGATGACTTGAGAGTTTACCAACTCGAAAATGAACTCATGTCTCTCCAAACTTCCAATTTCGAGACTCTAAATGATTTCTTTACAATGTTCAAGCATACTGTTTTTCTCTTGAAGCAATGCAAAGTGGAGAAGGAGGATTATCAACTCATCCTAGCCATCCTCTCCAAACTTGGGGCTGATTATTCAGTTTTTGTTTCTACATTCTGTGCGGGGAAGCTCACAATTCCCAGATGGAAGATGCCTACACTCAATGCCTTCATTGAGTCCCTAACTAATGAACATGACAAGCTTGTCCAGATGGGTATCATCCGATCTTCCCATGATCAATCCCTCCATGTCTCGGGGCCCAAAGATGTGAAGGGTAAAGGAAAGAAGCAAAAAAATCAGAAAACTAAATTTGATGCTCCCAAGCCTAGAGTTGAAAATCAGCAGCATGATGAATCTTCTTGATCAAGGAAGAACAAAGGAAAAGGGCACAATGGGAAAGAAAAAGTCAGGTGTTCTTATTGCAGGAATGGTTTTCACCCTAAACATGCCTGCATGAAGAAAAATCTTGATGAAGCAACCTCTCTTCTTGAGAGGAATCACATCAATCTTTCGGAGAGATCACCAAGATCGGGAACCACAGCATGAGAAAGGTCATGTCCTCATGTCAAGCACTTTGAAGTCCAAAGCACTGCCGATTGATAGTGAAGCTTCAAATCACATGATGGCTGAAAAAGACTCATTTTCATCCTTGGAGACTGGAAAATCCATCCCCATCCACATGGGAGATGACTCCACCATCATTTCGGAAAGGACAAGGTACTGTAGATCTAGAAAATGGTTTTTTTTTCTAAATTTTTGTATGTACCATCTCTAGCAGCAAATATCCTTAGTGTCTATCAGATGACACATACTGGAATGCCTAAGAGAGTCTCTTTCAGCCCAAATGATTTTAAGATAACAGAAATTGCATCCGGGAAACTCATTGCAAAAGGCCTTGCAAATCATCATGCAAAAGCCTATGAGTTCTCTCACTTTGTTGCGGATGCAAAGCCCACCGCTCTACTAACTCATGGAAATGAGGTTATTAGGCTGTGGCATGAGAGGTTTGGCCATCTTAATTTCAAATATTTTCAGCAATTACAGAAAAACTCCATGGTTGAAGGCCTCCCGGTCATCAAGGCAACCACGGGAGTTTGCAAGGGCTGTGTGATTGGAAAACACCCTGAGCACAAGTTCGATCAGGGGAAGGAAAACCGAGTTACAAGCATTTGGGGCTGATACATTCTGATATCAGTGGTTCAATGCCTGTCACATCCATGAATGGATCAAGGTACCTCCTTACCTTTATTGATAATTTTTCAAGGTATACATGGGTTTTCTTTCTAAAAAAGAAATCAGAAGTATGTGAAAAATTTTCTGAATTGAAGGCCTTGATCGAAAATGCCTCTGGGCTTAAGATCAAGTTCTTGAGATATGATAATGGAGGGGAGTATGTCAGTAATGAGTTGCTGTACATTTTCTCCCAAAGTGGTATTCAGGTCCAAAATTCAATTCCCTACACTCCCCAGCAGAACAGAGTAGCGGAAAGGAAGAACCGGTCTCTCAAAGAGATGACCACCTGCATGTTGGAGTCAAAGAAGCTTGCTGCAAATTTGTGGGATGAAGCCATGCATGCTGCAGCATACATTTAGAACAGGGTGACACATTCATCAGTGAAAGGAAATAATCCTTTCGAATCATACTTCGGGCACAAGCTAGATGTGTTGAACCTACGGGTGTTTGGGTCCACTGCATGGGCTCGGATTCTGCTTGATAAAAGAAGGGATTTGCAACCGCAGAGCATAGAATGTTTGTTTATTGGATATCATAATGAATCTAAAGGATTCAAGCTGCTGGATATCAATACCAAATAGATCATCATAGAGAGAAGTGTCAAGTTCAATGAGCCTCTTCAGGAGGTGGAACTAGTGAAGGAGAAAACGACTGGGTTTCCTTCCTATTCCACTGAATATTTGGATGATGACATTGGGGGTGGTGACTCTGATTTGGATCCTTTGATTTCTGATATCAGTGTGCAGCAATCATTAGATACTAAATCAGAACCTAAAGTGCATAATCATCTTCCTACATGGGCCCAAAAGACACTCTCCTCCACAGGAGACAACATTGGAAATCCAGATGATCCATGGAGAACCCAGTCTGATTTCCAAAGAGCAGGTATTGCGCTCTCCTGTTCTGATAATTTGCTGTCCAAAACTTTCTATTTGATAATTAGTTCAGATCCAAAATCCTACTACCATGCTCGGAATGATCCGAGATGGCAAGTTGCCATGGATGAAGAGATGAATTCTCTTTAGAAAAACTCTACTTGGGAGCTAGTTTCTCTTCCTCTGGGAAGGAAATTGGTTCAATGCAAGTGGGTGTTTCGGACAAATATTGTTGCTGATGGAAGCACCTGCAAATATAAGGCAAGGCTGGTAGAAAAATGTTTCTCTTAGTTCCAAGGAGTGGACTACCATGAGACCTTTGCATCGGTTGCAAAAATGAGCTCCATCCGTCTTGTTTTGGCTATTTCTGCATCCAAGCACTGGGAGGTGCATCACATGGATGTTAATTCAGCCTTTCTGCATGGAGATCTTCATGAGGAGATATACATGAAGCATCCTGAGGGCTACATCACTGATCCATCTTTGGTTTGCAAGCTAAAGAAGTCACTATACGGGTTAAAACAAGCCCCAAGAGAGTGGTATTCCAAGATGGATGCCTTCCTTCTCTCGCAAAACTTTCAGAGATGTAGATCAGATACAAATGTGTATTTACAGCAGCATGATGGTCATATAATTATCATTGTTTTATATGTTGATGACTTAATGATCACAGGTACCACAATTGCCTCCATTTCAGGCATCAAAACTGATCTCCACAATGCCTTTGAAATGAGTGATTTGGGGCTTCTAAAACAATTTTTGGGGCTCAAAATTGAGCAAAATTCTGATGGGATTATGGTCACTCAGTCCAAGTAAATTTCAGACCTGTTATTAAAGTTTAACATGGATGAATGTAGGCCTACACCATTCCCTTTCCTTTCAAGGATCAGCCTTGAAGAAGGAAAAAACACACCTCCCATGGACTGCACTATCTATCGACAGCTGATTGGTAGCTTGTTGTACTTGAAAAATTCTAGGCCTGATATTTGTTATGCCATGAATGTTGTATCAAGATACATGCAATAGCCTCATGACATTCATTGGAAGGCATCCAAGAGGACCCTTTAGTACATTCAGGGAACCAGGACCTACGACATTCACTATGCTGCAGACTCCGAGCTAGAGCTGGTTGGATACATAGATTCCAATTGGGTGGGTGATTCTATTGATCAAAAGTCAACTTCGAGATATGTATTCATGTTTTGTTGTGGCCCTATTTGCTGGTCAAGCAAAAAGCAGGCTGCCATAGCACTATCTTCAGCAGAGGCCGAGTATCGAGGAGCGGTGAATGCTTACATCCAAGTAGTTTGGTTGCAAGGCATTCTTTCAGAGTTTGATCTTGGTAGTAATTTGTCCACTGTCCTCTTTTGTGACAACCAGAGTGCTATTAATATATCCACGGATACAGTTACCAGGCAGAGGACCAAGCATGTAGATATTCACATGCACTACATCAGGGAGCTAGTGCATGACAGGACCATCATTCTGCAATACTGCCCGACTGATGAGCAGATTGCAGACATCTTCACCAAGAGCATTTCAGAAAAGAATTTCACTTACCTCCGTTCACTGTTGGGGGTGAGTTCATCAGGGTGATCGAGACTACTTTCAGTGTTCATCTTGAGGGGGGTTTTTCCCACTGGGTTTTCCCTCTTTTCCTCACTTAGTTTGTTTTGAGAATTATTTCAGTTTTAGCATTGTACAGGGTGACCTATGGCCTTAGTTTCCAGGGCCCTAGAATTTTTATGCATATATGTTTTCTAACTCTTCCTGAGTATAGCTTAAGGGGGGGTGTTGGAGACATTTACCATCATACCCACTCTTTTGGTCAAATTGGCCTAGTTAAACCACTATCCTAAGTTTAATTGACATTAGTGGAGCATTAATTGCCATCATCCAGTCACACCCACGCCTACCTACAGTCAAGGAAGCTAACTTAGCCTTCTCCTACAGTCAAGGAGGCTAACTGGAGCACTCCGGGGGTGATCTATGTGACATTAATGCACCTAATTGCTAACTGGTGGTTACAATCAGTTCAACCAGTTAGTTACAGTCAGTTAAGGTGCCTCCAGTCATTAAATATATTATTTAATGATTATTTATTATTATTTAATGATTTGGAGTCAACAAGGCGCCTCCACCAACTTTTGATGGTCAGTTCAGCTTCAGTTAACCTCATCAGGGTTCATTGGAGTCATGGAGCACTAGCACTTGATGGTTGGATTGCTATGACATGTGTCTGATCTCCTTCAGTTGAGATTCAGTCATTTATTGCACTCCAACTTCAGTTAGGGTTTGGTGAGTCAATTAGGGTTTTGGTCAAGTGGTTAACTGAGTGAGATTGAATGGTTGAGAGTCAGTTAAGCTAGACTCACTCACTGAATTCATATTGTCTCCTTAGGTATTCGAATTCTTCATGGAGTTAAGCCATTGCTCAGCATTGGTATTGTAACCCTTTATTGTTTATTAAATATACATAGAGGAAACCAATTCCGGTTCCGATTATTACCAATTCATGAGTATTTGTTAATTATTCTTTGATGATTTTGATTCCAAGTTCCTAGATCATGTGCAAGAATTAATAAAATTATCTCCCATCACCTAGTTTGACCATCTTATACCTTAAATATTGTTACAAGGGTGCTTCTTTCTACGACTTTTCCTAGATTATCATTGTAAAATTACCACAAAAAAATTTATTCTCTTACTTTTGCTTCATTTCATTAAGAAAATTTTGTTGCACTTAAGTTTAGGAAATTGTAAAAGATCAACTCATCCATGAAGTTTTCATTTACAACAAGGTGAAGAGATATGCTCGGTTGGACTATTGCTTACTTAACTTTTTGCTAATACAATATCTCTTGTTTCACCAGGTTAGAGTTATTAAACTGAAGTATCTACCTATTCGACTGTCAATAAAGATCAAGGTAACTTGTTTATACCTACCCTTGTTTACATCTTTGCATGAAAATACTTTTCTTACTACGCTTAAAAACTTAAAAACATTGCAGGCGATCCAACATTTTACGATCGATTTGAGATAGGCATTCTACTTAAGGACCTAAGGTAAGAGGATTTATGAACATAAGGAAAGGGGAACAATTATACTCCTAGTTCATCTACTTACGAGCCTAAAACTAAAGTGTCTAAGCTCTAAATATGAACCTTCATGCTAGAGGAAGTTTTAACCTTATTCCAATTTGTACCAAGATTTTATATGCATTTCATTGTTTTTAATGCATACCAACTTCGTCATTATGCCAACTGTAATCTGTTTGAATTAAATAAATGTGTAAGGATCTTTTCCTTTCATAGAAACCGACGAAACAACGCTGGAAGGTGGACATTACTCCAAGTTGCAGGTTCATACACTACTATCGTCGGTGACTCGAAAGTACAAAGTGATAAAAGACCATGTCCAATGCTCCCATTTAGTTCTCCTCGAGAGGCTGGACCTCTGTGTGTATGTTTATCCATTTGGATTTGTAGTTCTGGAGTGGTGAGGTTTAAGATATCCAAAACATAACCAACAAGGTTTCCAGGTTTATTTGCGTGGATTTGAAACCCCGTTTCACTCCTGGCTTGTTCTCTGTGTCTGGGAATCTCGGTTATTGTTTACTAGTTGTTCGAAAGGTGCATTATAGTTCTTCCTCCAAAGATCACGACTTAGGTAACCTTTGTTGTAATTTTTTATTTTATTTTATTTTTTGTTATTGATACTCAAACTATAGTGAATCTAACACATTCTTTTGTTGTAGGTTTCAGACTCCAGTTCTTTCAAAGTTATGTGTCTACCCAAATGTCCTGGTAAGCAATACGCCAGTATGGAACTATCTCCCTTCGTTGATTAATCAAATTCATGGGGTTTTGATGGTTAATTTCCATGCAACTCCAAGAACGTGGAAGAGTTGCATGGAACGATTTTTTTTTCATTTTCATTTGTCCTAGTAGGAATTTGTATACCAATCACCCAAGGATACTTAAATGGACTTCTATGTTCCTTGACGGAGGAAGGTCATGTTGACTTATCCACTAGACGGTGGATATTTTAGGGTTTCTCTTTTAATAATAAGGCTCTATACATTTTACTGGTAGTATACATTTTACTGGTAGCAGAGTTGATCAAACCTCGACTGTGTTTTTAAATGTAATTAAACTCTTCATGATCTAGGTCTATACTGTAATTTTGAACGAGATCTCTGGATCATTAGTTAATATAAGGTACAACACTATTTAAAGGACTTTTATCTGTTTAATTAAGTTGTAATTTCCCGATATATTTCTTTGTAAGTAAATTCTTTAACAAAAGTTAAATTCCATTGTTATACGACGTGCAATACTTTAGATTTGTTCATTTTTAACAATAGTTACTCATCTTGTTAAAGAAGGTTTTGGTACTGTTGTAACTGTAATTAAGGTTTTATCTAGGAATTTGGTCTAAACTTACTTAAAATTATTCTATATAATTTTATTGGGTTTAAGAAATGAAGACTCATATGTTGAACAACAGTCATGTCCTTATTCCAAACCCTTTTGTTTCATGTATTTGAATTACCTAGAAAAAAAGTTGTTAACTTTGTACCTCCCTAGACTCGTAGATCTATCACAAAAATGGTATCTAACTGGATAAATTCTTCAAATCCAGTAAGTGATGGCCATACTAAGTTAAAAGGAGGTTGCAATACTTTACTTACATGACCCTCTTTAAACTATGTTTTTAACTGTAGCAAGTTAAAATGTTTCCTTGGTATTATCAAAACATCATGTTGTCAAGCTGCTTAGAGTCAAAGAGAAATTTGATTTGTACCTATATATTTCCAGTTTTATCGTGATACCTAAGAGTCAATATTAATGGATTTTTTTACAAGATAATAATAAAAAGAGATTACTTTATCAGTACCATGAGTAGCTGTACTGTTAATTTGAATTTTTGATCATAACAGAGGAATTTATTATCCATAACATATCCATAGGTACTTTTGTTACAGCTACAAGATAGTAATAAAAAGAGATTACTTTATCAGTAACATGACTAGCTATACTGCGTAATATGAATTTTGATCATAACAGAGGAATTTATTACCCATAACATAATCGTAGGTACTTCTGTTGCAGCTACGAGATAATATCTATCATTCACATAATATGGGAGATGAAATAAATAAGCTATGAAATATAATACTTCATTGGAACCTGGAAATTACCGCATCACCGAATATGGTAGGAACAACCATGTTCCATTCAACCATATATTAAGAGTAGATTTCTCTCTTCTCTTAATCACCCTTGAGACAAATCATGCATGCCAAGAGTGGAAACAGTCAACCTCAGTATCAAACTCCATCGTTTAGTGAGAAAATCTTTCCTAACACCAGATTGCTCACACAACAATTCGTCTTCCCCATCATACTAAGTAGCATCCTGCCTCCATCTTATAATTTACTTTTCCTAGGTCTTTAACAAGCATCTAATTCCTCTTGGAATTTTCACAGCTATCAAAATACCTGATTTTCAAGGTGTGTCTAGTGCCATTAATGCACTCTTGATACTTTTTTTGACTTCCCCGAGGTTAACCGTTTCTTGTCCTCCTCTCTTGCATGCATAATTACCTCATTTAACATGATTGTCCTACCTTATTCACAAATTTATTTAAATCCAAATTGTTTTATTACATCAGTCCTATAAGGGACCATTTGGCATATTTCATATCTAGCCAATTTTATTTAATTTAAAAAACATATTAAATAAATCATAAGTAATATAATGTCATTTCTTGGGGGTGTTACATCCTCACCCCCTTATTTTTAACACTGTCCTCGATGTTGTTATTCTTCTTCCATTGGTTCTAGAAATAATTGTGAATATTTTTCCCGCATTTCATCCTCTAATTCCTAGGTTGCCTCCTCAGGGATAAAGTGCTTCTATTACACCTTTACCTGAGAAGTGACTCAGTTCTGAAGTGTTGTTTATTTCTTGTCCAGAATGCCTATAGTTCCACCTGAAATTCTCCTTTTAGTTCCACCTGCACCACATTCAAGTTAATGATGTGAGTGGAATCATGAATATGTTTCTTTAATAACAAAACATGAAAAACATTACGAATCCTTAAATGTGTTAGGAGCACAAGTTAGTATACCACCAATCCAATTCTTTCCAATATTTGAAAAGGCTTGCAAAACCATGGTCCCAATTTAGCATAGTTGCCCAATTTAAGTGATCTATTTTTCAACTTGACCCTTAGATATACGTGGTCTCCGACAGTAAATTCTCTGTGTTGTCTTTTTAAGTCAGCATAAATTTTTTGGTGATCCTGTGACACCTTTAAATTATTCCGCACGTTGCGAACAATTTGTTCCATGTTGTGTAGTAGTTTCGGTCCTACCAGAAGTCGATCTACAGGGTTATCCGAGATAACTGGGGAGTGCATTTCCTCCTGTATAGGATCTCGAACATGGCTCATTTTTTATGAAGCTTGATATCCATTGTTGTATGTGAATTCTAAAAGGTGTAAATAATCCTCTCACTTAGTGGGTTTCTCCAAGACGTACATTCTTAGCATGTATTTGATAATTTGGTTGGTGTGTTCTGTCTTCCCATCTATTTGTGGGTGACAACTAGTGCAAAAATTTATTTTGGTTCCTAATCCCGCAAACAAGGATTTTCGAAAATTTGATGTAAATTTAACATCTCGGTTGAGGATCACCATATTCAGTACTCGGTGCAATTGAAATATTTCCTTCAAGAATATATCTGCAATATTTACAACTTTATAAGTATATTTTACAAGAATAAAATGTTCCTCTTTTCTTAGCTTATCTACTACGACCATAATAGAGTCATGTTGTTTTTGTGTGTTTGGAAAACCTATAATGAAATCGAAAGACATAACCTTCGATTTCCATTCAGGAATCTGTAAAGGTTGCAACAAACTTGTGGGGCATTGGTGGTCATCCTTCACTTGTTGACGTTCCAAGCAATTTGATAGATAACTCACAAAATATATTTTTAAACTGGGCCAAAAAAACTGTTTCTTAAAGTTGTTATCATTTTTTTGTAACCAGGATGACTGCATAAGGTGGTTTATGCATTTCATTTAAAATTAACAGCTTTATTTCTCTCGAATTAGGCATGTACAATCTATTTTTAAACCATATTAGACCTTCCTAGTCTACTTCGAATTCTGTTCCATTTAAATTTACTTCATCTTTTAGTAAATTATTTTGTAAATTCATGTATTCAATATCGTGTAGGCTTGTTTTTATATTCTGATTCTTAGGTCACTTTTTAGTTGACTCATAGTTATTTTATAAATTTCATGAGTTCTTCGGCTCAACACATCAACTAACCTATTTTCCTTACCTTTAATGTGCTTTACTTCCAAATATAATTCACTCAAGAATACCATCCATCTTGCTTGTCAGGCATTAAGTCCAGGGTGTGTGAATAAATTTTTAACGCAAGTGTTATAAGTTAATAATAGAAACCTTTTCCCCAACATATAGTGAAGCCACAATTTTAAATCATGAACTACTGATGCTAATTCTAAGTAATGAACTACATAATTTTGCTCATGTTCCTTTAACTTACGGGATTCATAGCACACTACGTGACCCTCTTGAGACAACACTCTTCTCAATCCTTCTTTAGTAGAATCTGTATAAACCATATAGTCTTTATAAGGGTCAACTACCTTAAGTATTGGTGTTGTGGTTAAAAAACTCTGTATATTATCAAAGCCTTCTTGGCACTTTGAAGACCATACAAATTTCACTTCTTTCTTTTGTAGCAAAGTAATGGGATAGGATATTTTAGAAAATACCTCGATAAATCTTTGGTAATAACTGGTAAGTCCCATGAAGGAACGTATGTCTGCTACATCTTTAGGTACCAACCATTCTGAGATGGCTTTTGTCTTCTGCAGATCTACTGCAATTCTTTTTTCTAAGATAACATGACCTAAATACTATATTTCTTTTTTAAAGAATTCACACTTCTCAAATTTAGCGTAAAGTTGATGATCTCATAAGGTTTGTAACACAATTCTTAATTTTTTTTGGTGTTTTTCCTCCGACTTGGAGTAGATTAATATATCATCGATAAAGATTAACACAAATTGGTCCAGATATTTGTTGAAGATACTATTAATTAGACAAATGAAAGTAGCGGGTGCATTGGTTAAACCGAATGGAATTATTACGAATTCGTAGTGTCCGTAACGGGTCCTGAAAGTTGTTTTTCTAATATCTTCTTCTTTAATTCTGATATGGTGGTAGAAAGATCACAAATATAGTTTTGAGAAGGTCTTATCTCCCCCTACTTGATAGAAAAAATCGTTGATCTAAGGTAATGGATATTTATTTTTAATAGTTACTCTATTTAGCTTCCTATAGTGTATATAAAGCCGTAGAGTTCCATCATTTTTCTTAACAAATAAGACTGGTGCTCCCTAAGGCGACACTCTAGGTCTGTTATAACCCGTATCTAACAGTTCTAATATTTGAATTTTTAATTCAATTAGTTCTAGGATGCTCATCTGATACAATATCTTAGATATTGGTGCAGATCCAGGTATAAGTTCAATGGAAAAATATATTTCTCGTTGAGGGGGTAGTCTTGGTATTTCCTCTAGGAATACATATGAAAACTCATTCAAAATAAGATGGTTATCTAGGATGGTTTTATTTTCACAGTTGAGTAGCTCTGTGACTCGAATTGCATCTACTCTACAACCTTTCCTCATACATATTTTTAGTTGCATATCAAAAATCTTCCTTGTAGAGACAGGTTTGGGTATACCCTTTATAGTCCTAATTACTTTATCTCCAACTATGTATGTAAAAGTCTTATCAAAACAATTTAGCACTACTTTATATTTTTCCATCCAGTCCATGCCTACTATCATATCATATGATCCTAATGGCAAAATATTCAGATTGATTCTAGTCCTATGATCTTGTACTTAATTTCACAATCAGTAATATAATCAGTTACCTTTTGTTTAGCTCCTGTAGCTAATTGAACTAACCATGTTTTTGAATGCCTTACCTTTGTGAGTTGGAAAATTTCCACCATTTTGGGAGTCATGTAGCTCAAGGTAGCCCTTGGATCAATTAATATTGAAAGTTTTTGGTTAGAAATTGTACCTTCAATTTCCACAATTGCAGATTCATGATACGCTTGTTGGTCTTCTAGGGCTGCATTAATTATGTGTAATCTTTTGCCAATTTCTCCACTGGTAGAAGCTTCTTGAAGGTTATGAATAACCCTATTTGCTTCATTGAAGCATGGGCAGTTTCGTCATAAATGAGGTTTTCCACACTCTCAACATCTCAGTGGTTCCTTAGGGGTTCCAACATAACCTTTTGGTCCAAAGTTACCAAGTTTATTACCTTTCTGCAGTAGCTGCTAATTTATGCTGTAATGATTTCCCTATTGATTTCTTGGCATGTTTCTAAATGGAGGTGACCTAAAACCTTTTTTCTGCTGGTTGAATTTTTCCTTCTTTTTATCCTTCCATGCTTTAGTGGTATCATTCATTTTCTTATACTGTTCAAATCACAGTCTTTCCTTCCTTAGAACTTCGTCTAAGGTTTTTGGGTTGTCGAATTCGATACGGTCTTTGTAGGACCGCGGAAATCAACTTAGGAACCGTGAACTTTCACTTTCTCTTCTTTGATATAAGGTACAAAACGTAGCAGATCTAAAAAATTATTGATAAGGTCTTCCATGGTTATTTGCCTCATTCCAAAACTTTCAAAACTTTCCAATAAACAACATAAAAAATAAAAAATTAATATAAAGTAAAAACTTTGATTTTCTAAAAAATTCAATTTCTAGCTAAAAATTAATAAATTTAATTCAATAATACTTTCCCAATAAATAAGAACTTAGGTTTTTTTTCACTGTCTTTATAAAAAAAAATTAAATAGAAATATTTAAAATAAATAACATAAAAAAATATGAAAATATATAAAATAAATAATATTTTATGCTTTAAGTGAATGATCTATGTCATGCATCACTAAATATTTTCTATTTAACTGCGATCTATTTAAGTGGCATTAGTTTAGTTAGGCTTAGTCACTATCATAGTCAATTATTTTACTTATTGGCTTTAGTATTTTATAGTAAATACACTAGTCAATTATTGTACTTATTGGCGTCAGTATTTTATTTTACATACACTTGTTATTAATATTTTTTTTTAAACTTCAAAACCTTTGTTTTCATTATTGATTACGGTGGTTTAATAAAAATTAAATAAAATGATTAGTAATTGTAATTTAAATATTCTATGTTTTAATATTTTTTATTTAAATATTTTGTTTTGTTTTCTTTAAAGATTACTTGAAAATTTGTAAAAAAAATTGAAATCACAAATATTAGTAATGAAAATTGTATAATCTGAATGTCATGATGGTATTTAAGGGTGTTGGATTTATTTATAAAATAAAAAACACATTGTGAACACTTTCAAATTTAGATTTTACTAAAAAAAATTACCTACTTAAAACCAAAAAGCTTATTA